>VZRU01018560.1:271564-281786 GCA_013398155.1 Pedionomus torquatus
CGGAGGTGCGGTGATGTGCGGCAGCGCCGGGGCCGGCGACCGAGCCGCACAGGTCACCCGCCGCAGACATGGGGATCTCCCGGGCGAACCAGTTGCCCCTCCCGCCCTTCCCCGGCCCTCCTTTGCCACCGGGTGGAAAAACAAAAGCGGGCAGGCGGGGGCGAGGGAGAAAAACTCTCCCCAAGCCAAGGAAAGCAGCCTCCGGCTCTGCTCCGACGGGACGGCGATGCGCCCCAGGAGCTGCCGCCCGCCCGCACCGAAACCCGAGTCATCGCCTTCTCGGCCGCCCGCAACTTTAAAGGCCGCTGGCAGGTGGAAGAGGCGCGGCGGGGCCCGCCTACCGTAATGTCTGGAGAAGAGCGCGGCGCGGCGGCGGCGGCTGCTGTGGGGCGCCCCCGGCCGGCGGGGACTCCTCCGCCCGGGAGCTGGCGGGCAGGGCTCGGGAGCAGATAGCCCCGGGGGGTAAAGGGGAGAGGGAGGGGAGGGGAAATGGGAGAGGGAAAGGAGAGGGGAAGGGAAAAGGGGGAGAGGACAGGGCGAGGGAGAGGGGAGGTGAGGAGAAGAAAGGGAGAGGAGAGAGAAGAAAAAGAGAAAGAAAAGAGTGAAAAAGTGTAAAAAAAAAATTTTTTTTTTTTTTTTTAAAAGCTACTGCCCAGAGCTCTGTGACACGGGATCACTTTCTAACAGAGAGAGGACTATACATACAGTGTGTATGTTATTCCCACTCATCAAACAGGTTCTATTGCAGTTCAGCTGATTCCTCTCACCCCCCACTTTCTCCTCTCCTCTCTCCCCACCCCTCCCCATCACCTCATTATTTATTATTTTCGTACCCCTAAAAATAGCACAGTTTGCCAGCTGAGCCAGTTGCTCTAACTCTGATAGCTAGGCACGTGCTGGCCGTGCAGATAGCAGTGCTGGCAGCGCCCTGTTTCTCCTTGGCCTGGCATGTTGCTGCATACACCTGTCGGGGCGCTGGAAACGTTTTAGGCATGAAACCTGGGGTACAAATAGCCCCATCCATGGAGCTGCAGCTGACACATGTCCGGGGGAATTTGAGAGAGTGAGGCCAGCCACCCTGCTTGGGTGCCAGGTCCTTTATAGCAGCTAGAATCACAGGAAGTGGTGTGGTGAGCTTGGGAAACAAAATATTGTTACAGCAAACTAGATATTCTCTGTGAAATATTTTCATTAAGTTCTTTAAAATCTAGGAGTTATTGATGAGACAGCTTTGCCACAGTTTAGTACAGTCAAGCAAAAATCCCACAGATGTGCTGTAAACTTCTAGGTGCATTGATTTTAAGCCAGGACATTTATTGTGTCAATATAACCAGACCATGTGGAAAATCCTTTGCTCGAGACATATGCAAAGGCATTCATGTCTCTCATCTTCGCTGGGACAGTTAATTCAGATGACCAAAAAAAAAAAAAGAAGAAAACAAATCAATATCCTTGTGAGAAAAGAAAGCTAAAAGCAGCCACACGTACACAAAATCAGAATCCTCTTTCTTACTGCCACCACCCCTACACGTGTTCTACAATTCTATTTTAATTTATGGGTAATTGCAGAACAGCCTCGATATAACCTCAAACTTGTATTGTTTTGTGCCAACAGGTAAATTAGCAAGGATCATGTTGATGTTCTTATGCGAAGAAGAAAATTTTTAAAAATAAGATAAGCTTTTTCAAAATGGAAATGTAAGAAGAAATAATCCAACGTTTCATGTTGGTTTTAAAAAAAAAATAGTGTTCCTATTGAAAAAATGTTCACCAAACCCCACAGTAAATAATCTGAAAATTAGTTCTTTCTGTTTTTCCAGATGAGAAAGATTCAGAAAGTAGACTATATGATGTACACATTCGTGAATTTATACTTTACTATCTGATGGCCTGATTTTCACCTCCCACAGGCTTTGCACCAGTATAACAGTATGCAAGTCAATGGGTTTACTCTTGAATTATAAAGGTAAAAAAAAGATATGTCTATGTTAAAGCCACTCTCTTAAATATTCCAGGTTATGAGATTTGGTAAACTGATCTGTGTTTCAGGAATATAGGTTTTTCTTTAAGTAAGCAAAAAAATGTACAGTGAACAGTGTCTAAATTGTATTGTCATCCTGTGGGAGAGATCCATCTTCATTTTAAGTTCACAGAATATCTCAAGTTGGAAGGGACTCATAAGGATCATCAAGGCAAAGCTCCTGCTTTTAACAGGACTGCCTAAAACTAAACTGTGTGACTAATAGCATCATCCAGATGCTCCTTGAACTCTTGACAGGGTTGGTGTTGTGACCACATCCGTGGGGAGCCTCTTTCAGTGACTATCTTTTCAGTGAAAAATGTTTTCCTAATGTCCAATCTGAATTTTCCTTGATGCATTGTTTCCTCGTGTTCTATTGCTAGTCATCAGAGAGAACATCAGCGCTGCCCCCTCTGCTGCCTTCCTTGAGGAAGTTGTAGACTGCCATGAGGACATCCCTCAGCCTTCTGTTCCTCAAGGTGAGCAAACCAACTAACCTCAGCCACTCCTCATAATTCTTGCCCTCGAGACCTTTCAGCGTCTTGGTCACCCTCCTGTGGACACAGTTTTATAATCTGATGTCCTTCTTATTTGAGGCTACATACAAAACTGCAAACAGTACTTGAGGTGGGACCACACCAGTGCAGTGTAGGGTGGGAAAATCACCTCAGTTAGCAATGCTGTGCTTGACATACCTCAGGACACGGTTGACCATTTTGGCTACTAGAGCACACTGATAACTCATATTCAACTTTCCATCAACCCAAACCTTTTTCATCTCTTCTCATGGTGCTTTTCTCCAGCCTCTCATCCCCCAATTTGTAGGTTCAACCAGGACTACCCTATCCTAGCTGGAGAATCCTACACTTGCTCTTCTTAAATGTCATCCAGTTGGTGATTGCCCAGCTATCTCATCCATCCAGATCTCTCTGCAAGGCCTCTCTATCGTCCAGGGAGTCCACAGTTCCTCCTAGTTTAGTATCATTGGCAAACTTACTTAATGTACATTTGTACTTAATGTACATTTGATTCCTGTGTCCAGATAATTTATCAAAACATTAATGAGCACTGACCCTAAAACTGAGCACTGGTGATTGGGTGCCAGCCTGATATACCCCTCATTCGTTATAATTCTTTGAGCTCAACCCATCAGTCAATTGCTTATCCGTCATATTATGAACTTGTCTAGCTGTGTGCTGATTGTTTTGTCCAGAAGGATAGTGTGAGATACAGCATCAAAGGGTTTGCTAAAATAAAATAAAAAACCTCCTATCCACAGTCTTCCCTTGATCAACTAGATGGGAGACCTTTTTATAAAAGGAAATTAATTTAGTTAAGCAGGACTTTCCCCTCACAAGCTCACTCTGTTTCTGACCAATGACCGTGTTGTTTCTTGAGAGTTTTTCGATAACTCCCAGAATAAGCTTCTCCAAAATTTTACATATTAACATCTCTCTGAAGCGAGATGGATAGGCCTGTAATTACCAGGGTCTTCTTTTTTACTGTTCTTGAAAATTGGGGCAACATTTGCCAGCTTCCAGACCTCGTCAGACTTCCAAGACAGTTGCAAAATTATTGAGAGAGGTCCTGTGATGACTTCAGCCACCTCTTTCAGTAATCTGGGATGAATTCCAATTGCCTCCATAGATTCATGTGCAAACAGCTGGAGCAGTAAATCTTTAAGAAGTTCAGAACTGGCTGGGAGCTTTATCATTCCTCCAGTCACAGTCTTCCAAGATAGAGCTCTGGGAGTCCCAGAGTTTAAGACAGGCAAATTGGTGTTAAAGACAGTAAAAAAGTCATTAAATGTCGCTGCTTTGTCTATGTCCCTATTTGTGAGGTGACAGACCTCATCAAGTAACGGACCAATGTTATCTCTGGTCCTCCTTTTGCTGTTAACATATTAAAACCCTTCTTGTTGTCTTTCAAAGTGCTGGCCAGCTTGAACTCAGACTGAGCTTGGGCCACCCAATTTTTCTCCCAATGGTGGCCAACTATCTCTGTAGTCCTCCTGTCCTCTTTTCTTCTACCTTGTGCTGTCCAGTCTTTCAGTGAGTTTCAGAACAGTTTCAATGTCTTACTTTTAATCTCTAACTAAGGTCATTTGCATCAGTATGTGATAGCATTTTTTTTTTTCCTTTCTAAATTCCAGATAGATATATTCAGTGATTTTAAACCTTATTAAGCCCTCCTGTCAACCACTTCTTTTTTTCTCCCTGTAGCTGGAAGTCTCAATAGTTCAGTCAAGCAAAGTGGGCATGCGTGTGTAGACAAAAAATGAGGCTATTCAGCCTCTTGTTGCTTAGGCTCTCTGTTGTCACACCATCTCATCCACATCTCCTACTGGGTGTAAGAGCCAAGGAATATAAGTTTCTTCATGTGATTCTACTGAGCACTGCCTTTGATTTGCCTTAGGTCAAACCATGATTTTACATAAGAAATTAGAGACTGTATGCTATGCTAAACATTTTGAAATCTGGTGATGATCCTAAAATTATTTCACTGTGTAGTTTTCCTTGACACTGTAAACTTATGGGGTCTGGAACGTGGTACTGTCTTTGTTGAGAAGGGTGGCAAATACTGTGAACAAAGCCATAGTTCCATTATACAACAAACCTGCATTTTCCAAATATCATGTTGTCAGCTTGATTTTATGAATTTAGGGCACATAGTTTAACCAGCTAATTACTTTCCAGCCTGTAAGATAAGATCCTTATTTTAATGGTAGTTCTTTCCATATTTAGCTCTTGAGTGATTGCTGAGGCTGATCACATGGGAGATCAGAGGACAAAAGTCATTAAACAGGGCAACAATCGGCAGCTTGAGAAGGAAGAATTCTGTTTTCAATTTATGCTTTCCTTTGCTTTCCATAAAGGATGGTGCTTATTGAGGAGTGCTAGAATTCAAAATGGAAAGGAACAGCAAAACAAAGGCAGTTTGTTTTTAGGGATGTTATATTTAACAGATGAGACAAAGAAGCTCAGGTTATTTATAAAATTGATTTTAATAATAAGGTATCATTATAGTACATTTCCTTTCAATTTCTAAAATAAAATAAAATAAAGTCTTTAAGATGTCTTAGAGCTCAAAAATAGCTGTAATATGATCCTGCAATGTAGGAATTTTCCTGAAACCAGATCCAAAGTGCACACATACAGTCAGGCCCTGCCTTGGATAGAGTGCAGTCCCAGATGAATTTGACTTAATGCTGTTGGAAATATTAGCCCAATCCAGAGACACTTATGGTTTCCACTGAAGTGAGTGGCAATCAGACAGATCTCTGCCTTTGGGCAATGAAAAATGCTTTGGCATACTGAGTTGGGTGCTCAAATGTTGTCATCACTAGTTCCCCTTTATAAAAATTATGCTGGAAAAATATCTTGGAAAGGAGCCAGCAGGCACCTAGGTCCATAGGAGTTCTAAATTTCCTTAATCTGCTGACAGATTCTGATAGTACAGCAAAAAGTTTGGTTGATATTTAACCTGGCATTATGTCATATCAAACTGTGGATGAATAAGTGTTTAAAAAAAATTTCCTGGAGGCCAGCCAGTTTTGTGAGGGTTATTTTTCATGATGAAATAAACCAGCCTTTTTTTAATGAGGAAAATATTCCCAAGAATAAAGTATACATCTTCTTAAGTACTGGTCAAAGACAATGCAATGTATAATGAGGAGACAATATTCTTCACATTGCTTATGCCAAGGAACTGGAGGGGGTGTCTGATGAATAAACTGTCAGGCATGAGGTTTTAGTAGCCTGGGTTCTGAAGGAATCCCAGTCTCACTGAAGTAAATAAGCCTTGTATAAATAATTGCTGTAGGTGGATCTTCCTGTAGAAGTACAGGCTACAGAAGTGGAATCTTCATCTGGTCTTCAAAGGCTGCAGGAGCATTAAAAGGGTTTCAGGAACATGACAACACGGGGTGTGGTAGAGAGGAGTCCTGCCTTTCCTGCTTTCAGCTAGTTATCTCACTAGTGCCAATATTCTTTGTCAGAAGCTTCTAGGAAGCAATCATTATTTGTTTATTCAAACCAACACCCAGAGGAGGGTGAGGTGGTTTGAACTGGATGTTCATTGGCTGTGCTTCAGTGTCACATTGCATGACTCCTACTTCGGCAGGTTAATGCTGAACTTCTTAAGTAAGTCGCTTAGGAGGAATGAAGATACTCTAGAACTGAAGAAGTACTAGAGAGTGAAGTCAGGTAGATTAACAGAAACCATTAATAGTCATCAAAGTGACTATTTCTCAGATCCACTGACAAAATAAAGCCTGGTGCATGCTTACAGAGCAAGAGAAGTTTGGGTCAAACCAACCAAAGTTACAGGTTTCATCTGGAACAATGCAGTGTGTAGATAGCTCACTCCAAAACAGACTTTCCCCAAATTTAAGACTGTATCCAGCTGTACGAAAAAGAACTGTGAAAGTCTGAAATGGCTGTCAAGGGCACCTTGCGCTGATAAACTGTTACCTCAGCAGCAGCCAGAATACTGCTGTGATGCATTGTCCAGTGCCCAAAGGCCCGTAAGCAGTGGAATATGAACTACCACAACAGTGGTGAAGAAAGGAGCAGGGCATTTTACTTCTGCCAGTTTTGACACATGTTCTCAGTGTGGCCTTCTAGAAAGGATTAATCCCCTTTGCTGAGCTTCTTGCTGGGAAAAGAGATCACGAAAAGGAACACAGGAACAGCATTTAGGAACACAGACTAGTATTTTCTTGGCTTTGTTTAAAGGGAGATGAGACTGCTGCACTTGCTGTTTCACAGGCTCATACAAGAACCCAGATGAGTCAGAACTAAATGCATACAGAGAAGGCCCAGTTTTTCATTGTGTTCACAGCACCTTCTAATAATGCATCCCTCTGATTTCAGAGGCATTAA
Source organism: Pedionomus torquatus (assembly GCA_013398155.1). Lineage (NCBI taxonomy): Eukaryota > Metazoa > Chordata > Aves > Charadriiformes > Pedionomidae > Pedionomus > Pedionomus torquatus. Next base: position 278,468 of record VZRU01018560.1, read on the forward strand.
TCATTGCACATAGAGAACATTATTATTCTTTCTCTGCCACTTTGCCTATGTACGTACATGATTTCTTTAGCCATTACTGCCACTGGGCAAAGATTGTAGATAGCATTTATACAACCTAGCCTTTACTTTAAAAAGACATGGAACAACAAACTGTGCCTATGGGTCAACCTTAATGTAAAAACCTTAGAGGTTGTGGTAAGCATCTGTTTTAGAGTTACGGTTGTAACTACAATGGTTTATATAAGGCTGTAAGCAACAGTGGAGACGGTGTGGAATTCTGGGCCACAGCCAGGAGCTTGCAGCCATCTCAGCAACATCCATGTTGAGTGGTTTAACCTCTCTTCCCAACTGCAAACTTGATAATATTTTCCTGCAGAAAGGTAGGTTGCTGTACAATAGGTTTAAATCTACTGACAGTACTTTTTACAGCCTCCTTAGAAAACAACCCTAACAAAGAAACAGTCCACAGATCTCTCAAGCTTTATGAGCTGACGGTTTAAAAACTACTTCAATGAACAGTGTTCCCGTTTTCCCGTTGTACCAACGTAAAAGTCCTTTAGCTGCTGTGAAATTCATAATGTGTATCAGTTTTACAAATAAAACAAACAAGAGAATTCTAGTCAATGCAACAGTCTAGACTGAAGCCTTTATTCTTGGGACAAAGAAACTCCAACCATCCTGTTTCTCCAAGAGTTGTGCCAAAACTCTCACATCGGGCCCAAGCATTAGGTTACCTCACATGTACAGCTGAAAGGAAACTAAACTTCTAGAAGCAGTCAGATCTGACACACAAGGAAGCAGCAGAAAAACAACAGCCTATGAATCATGCTCATCCTTTGCTGTATGGACATGTTACAGGAGAAAATGTGAAAGTTGCCTAGGGGAATTTCTAAGTCCTTTGATTGTATTTCCTTCTGATATCACAGATGCATCATAATGCAAAGTTTGAGTATGGGGACTGCTTTTGCTGTGAAATTGAATGTTACTATTTTATTGCAATACAGACATGACACCATCACTTTGCTGGAACCATTTTCATTTTTACTGCTGACAGAGTTGGACATACACAGAAGCAACAGTAGTTTTATGCTGTTAAATATCTGAGCCTGTATGGTAAGCTGAGAAAACAGCATCCAGCATCCACATTGGAAAGACAGGCGAAAGATATCTAATGCACTAGCTAGAGAAAATCTGTGGGGACAATTTTTAGGCTGTGCCATACTGGTATACAAATTGTAAAGTCATAGAATAGTTCAGGTTGGAAGGAATCTTTAAGGATCACCTAGTCCAACCCCATTGCAATCAGCAGTCTTGTCTTCAACTAGATGAGGTTGCTCAGAGCCTTCTCCAGCCTGGGCTTGAATGTTTCCAAGGACAGGGCATTTACCACCTCTCTGGACAACCATTTCAGTGTTTCACCATGCTCATTGTACATTTCCCCCCCTACATATAGTAAAAATTTGCTTTATTTTAGTTTAAAACCGTTATTCCTTGTCCTTTCACTACAAGCCCTGCTAAAAAATCTGCCACCATCTTTCTCATAGTCCCCTTTACTTTACGTACTGTAAGGCTGCAGTAAGGTCTCCCTAGAGCCCTCTCTTCTCCCAGGCTCAGTAATCTCAACCCTCTCAGCCTTTCCTCAAAGAAGATGTATTCCATCCCTCTGATCATTTTTGTGGTCGTCCTCCAGACACACTCCAATAGGTCCATGTTTTTCTTGTAATGAGGACTCCAGAGCTGGACACAGTACTGCAGGCAGGGTCTCACCAGAGTGCAGGAGAAGGGCAGAATCACTGCTCTCAACCTGCTGGCAGGTTGCATTTGGTTTTCTGAGCTGTGAGTACACATTGTTGGGCCATGTCCAGCTCTTCATCTACTAGTACCATCAAGTCAGTTTTGGCAGGGATGCCCTCAATCCCTTCACCCCCCAGGTTGTATTGATACTGTGGGTTGCCCTGACCCAGGTGCAGAACCTTACACTTGTCCTTGTTGAATTTCATGAGGTTCACATGGGCTCACTTCTCATGCCTGTCCCTCTGGATGGCATCCCTGCACCACTCAGCTTGGTGTCCTTTGCAAACTTGCTGAGGGTACACTCAGTCCCACTGTCTATGTCATTGATGTTGATATTAAACACTATTTATCCCTGTATGAACTGTTGAGGGACACCACTTGTCACCACTCTTCATCCGGGAATTGAACTACTTTAATTATGTAGCTTGACATCTAGTAAAACTGCAAAAAAAGTTGGGTGCATCAGCATAGCATAAACAGCCCAATAATGCTGAATTAGTATTCAAGACACATTAGTTCAATGTTCAGGCATTATGATGCCTTCAGAAATGGTTCTATAATTCTTTGATTCTATCAACTTGCCTAAGGTTGCTCCAGATGTATTGTTCTCAGCAGGCCAAAACGGCCTGACAGTGCCATGACCTTGGCCAGTTCAGAAGACCCATCTTACTACTCTTTGCAGCTTTCCTCTTCTCTAGTGACTCCAGCATTTTTCCAGCTTTCTGCCTTGCTATTGGAAATGACCAGAAATCTGGTGATCTCATTATTTTAGTACTGTGAAACAGTTTTGACTTTGTAATGTATTTACAGAAAAAAAAAATAAATCTATGGCTTTAGGATTCATGTTTCAACCATGGAAAGAATTAAGATTAAAAGGCAGAAGTTGTGCCTCGAGGATACAATAGATTACTGAAAAGATAAACCAACCAATTTTTGTAAGAACTAGGCTTTTTTACCAAAAGCAAGTGTTTGCATTTTAATTTGAAGGTATTTCTCCAAGATGGACAGAGCTGAAGAAAGGCTGTGTTATAAGAAAGGGCTATCACTACTGCTTGACATTGCAGTCAAATGGCTATCACTACTGTAGACAATGTGAAACTACTAAGGGCTTCAAGAATTAATAAAATAAAAGGAGCATATGGCCAGTAAACTACCCCTGGTAGCACAGCTGTTGTAATAGTGCCAAAGAAGCTAAATAGTCTTAGGTTCAAGCAGAGGCCAGTTAGGTCCAGTTTACTGTATAAGCTATAGAAACCACACCCTACTTTCCACCTGAGAGACATGAATAGAATCATCTTTTAATTTGATATTGAAATGCAGTCTGTATACTTGGAAAATGGGACCAGAATAGTTAAATCCTGCCTGGAGCAAGAGATGAAAAAAGAAAGCATGGGAAGCAAGGGCCAAATAATAGCACATACAGTTGTGCCAATCTAACCAGTAAACAAAGAATAGTGTCAGATTCTCTTTATTAACTGATTCATAAGGAACACATGATTTCATAGAATCATAGAATGGTTAGAAT
>VZRU01018561.1:334-45010 GCA_013398155.1 Pedionomus torquatus
GGAGAAGCTCTGATGTAAAACTTTACTCCCACCCCCTCCCCTTAATGCTTCTAGCAGTCACACCTGAACCTCTTAGATGATTCTTTTTCTCTGTTGCTTGAATCAATATGAATGTGACTGTTTTTATGATGCGGGATGAAGAAAAGGGTCTCCCCCTTCCTCCTCACGTTGATTTCCTTCCCCCCCATCCCCATGTGCACTGTAATGTAGCATAGAAGCTCAGATTCAGCCTACATTTCCTGTGTCTCGGTGCTCTTAGAGCTTGAGCTCCTTACAGCTGCAAACTAATAAAACGGGAATTGGAAGCAATGAGGTGCTGTGCACAAATCAAGTTATTTGACATTCATCTTGTTGCAAACTGCTGTTTTTTTGCCACAGAATATAAAATGTCATGCAAAAAAAAAAAAAAAAAAAGAGGAGGGAGGGAGAAGAGGGGAGGAAGGAGTATTCAACAAAAGATGGTTCTTTAAGTACTAATGTCTCAGAGTATAAATGTAACCTAGTCAAATTTTTGCATTTGAATCTCCATAAGGTGATAGAAGTATTGTGAAAATGTGTGTGTATCTAAAAAAGTGGAGACAAAGAAAAAAATCTTAAAAAATAAAACCAGTAGATGTCTAATCTTGGAGACTGTGAATGATAGGAAGCCCAAAAGCAATACTTTGTTCTATAAAAAGGCATTTTTTTTCTGAAAAAATGCAGTCTGTTTTCTGGTATTTTTGATTGCTTTCAGGGCTGATGGAAATAGTTCTTCCTATTGTTGCTCAGAATAAAACAATGCAGGACAATTTTCAATCTGTTTTAGCTTGCTTATTTTTACTGCCCTTGCTGTAGTCTTCATCAATTTCAGCGTGGAAAGAGATTTCTCCAGATGGTGGTTTGGAACAAGAGCCAAAGGACATGATCTAAAATGTTACGTTCCAGCTGTTGCTGCACGGAATTTAGAAGCTACTGCCTTGCATTTGGTCTGTGTTTTTAACACAGTAAGAAGTAAAATTGCTTGCGGCCCTTGTTGTTAAAACAACTCCGTGTTAAACCAGTACCAGCCTGGTGTTCTATGATATCTTTTTATATTTTTTTTTTGAATAGGAGACTGGGTACCCTCCTGGTAGCTCTGACAGTGTAGACCCTTTAGCTATGAGTGTCTGCAGCAGTAGTGAACAGGGAACATATCTGACTGCAGTGAGAGCCATGTGCTACTGCTGTATTTGAACACCACTACAACAAGGTTTGCCACCTCAGCAGGGCAGTGGAGTATTGCAGAGCTTAGAGACAGATGAGCAGTTCCCACCAAAACAAGCTAACCTCCAACAATATTAGTAGCAAAGCAGGAGCAGATAGAACATCTCAAATGGATAGATAAATATAGGAATGTGTTTCCCCTCACTTCAAAGGAGAGAAACTGGTCAGATTTTGGTTGTTTCATCTTGAGTTTTACTTGAAACGGACATTTGTACTTCAGTCTTGCACATTTCATAGGGTCAAAGGACAATTCAGGTTGGAAAGAACCTCGCTACAAAATATGGGTAACTCTAAGGTTCCTGTTACTGAATTAAAAGGAAACTGCAGATTTTTAACATAGTGATTTAGTTTTCTTCAGCTTATGTTCTTAAGGCAGCTCTTCAACAAGTTTTGCAGTTACGCACCTGAAGTATAGATGAGTATGTAAGCTTCCAAGAAGAGAACAGTCACTCAGTGAACTTGCTTGACTATTTGCTGTCAACTACAGTAGTGGCTCTTGTCCCACATCCCTCTGTGACATTGCAGTCTCCCTATAATTTCCGATCAGGAGAAGGTGCATCCTGGTGTCAGAACAATTCCTGGGTCTATAAAGAAGGTAAGAGAGAACCTTTTCCACTTAGCAAAAATGCCAAAACCTGAAAGTGGATTAAAGAGCTAGTAACCTAATGAATCTCATTTTCTTACTTCAAGACAATTTCTAAGTTGTTCACTTCTGTGAGGTCCCAGTTGCCATGTAGTAGCACTGCATGCCAGCTCAGTACTGATGTGGTGCAGCTCCCTGAAGTGTTTAGGGAAGAGTGCACGGGATGCAAAACAAAACAGGAAGGGGAGGGATGTTGTTGTGAGCTGTTGAGATTAAAGTGAGGGTTTGAAGGTGTAATGTTTTCTGATGAGTGGATCTTGAGTCTGATAAGAGCTGAAGGGAGACAAAAGTGTACTCACATCATACTACTGAAATTGCCTTAAATTCAGGACTGGATTCTTGCTGTTAAATGAATAGCTGTTAGCTACCAAAAAATAACTTGCTTATGACCTGTGGCTGCTGGAACAACTGAAATCTTGCCGCTATGGTTATATGCCTCTAAGCTGTGTCTTTATTAGAGTTACCTGGAGGCTTTAGAATCTGGACTGAGAAAGTGAATGAATGAATGATGAATGCCATTCATCATTCTGTTGCCCAGTGATCTGTATGTTGTTAAAAAACCCCACCTGCTTATAGTTTCTCGCTTGCTCCTAAAAACAGATATGTATATTCTTAAAGATGCTGTGACAGGCATACTTAAAAGTTAGTCTTCTTCAGATGAATTGCTGTTATACCTTTGAAACTGGTCATCTGCAAGCTCACTAAGCTTCAGAGGAGAGAAGAGAATTGCAGTCTTTGCCATAATTTCTCTGAATTCTCTTGCTTTGTTGCAATGTGAAAGATGGTGTGAGATTTCTGAGCAGCAATGAATATATGCAATGTCTGTAATGGGAAGCAATAACAATGCAGTTCGTGAATTGACAGCTCTGATTGCTCTATAAATCCTTTACTTGCATACAAAAGTATGAATTTGTAGTTAAGCCTATCATAAAATTACAGTTGGCACTTAAAATACTCATGTTAAAATCAAGACAAGCTGTTGGTTGTCTCATATGTACACTAACTTCAGTTATCCTTTGCTTCCTTTTGTCAGCCATTGGGTTGTATTCTCAATTACTGCTGTTTTTTCCCCTTTTCTACTTTATGAAAGTTCGGTTTTCTTTCTCAACTTTACCTCAGTAGTCTGATTTAATCTGTAAACCCAAGAATCCAGCCATCTTTTTTTTCCAGATTACATCAGAGGAAAGAATGAAATGATTTTATTAACTTAGCCTGTACTGGTTTCCCTCTAGTAACTTCAGAGTAAGGATGTGAAAGGCTCACAACAGCTGCTGGTGAATTTCCTCATATCCTCTTTTTTTTTTGTGGAATAATACCGTCTTTAGAAATTTGCTTTTTAAAAATGGTGTAATGGGAGAATAGGAACTGCTTTGTACTCACTTTCTAGATACTTGAAAAACATGGGAGGTAGTGTATGAACTAACTTGCAGCAGAGGTTTATCATATACAGTTGTTAACTGATAAGCTAAAGTGAATAAATCTGTGGATTCCCACGATTTTAAATCGATGTCATTTTGTGATATGGGGGAGGAAAAAGGGCGAATAATAAAACCTTAGTCAGTCTAATAATGCACTAATTTTATTACATTTGATCATCTTTATTCCTTCTTTTGTTTTGGTTTGGTTTGGGTTTTTTTTGCCTTTTTGCCTAATTAACTAGAAGGCAATTTCCCTTGAAATGTACATAGGATGGTTTTACAATTAAAGGGAAGAATAGCTCAGATTTTAATTGTGTAGTTGATATCTTTAGTACTATGAAATAAAGGAATTGCTAAAGATGGCAACATCTTTGATTGCTTTTGCTTAAATGTTGACAAGCTACAGTTTTGAGATTTTTCTGTTACAAAGTAAGGCTTAATCAACACAAGGGACCAGTGGATGCAAGGAGTCAAGCAGAATGCTTTATGGTTCTTGCTGCCTTACCTAGATGCATGAAGTTGCTGTTTGGCTAGGAAATGGTGTTTTCTCCTGTGTGGAAGTTGTTTCATCTCTTATTTTCTAGCAGATATTTATTTCCAGTTATAAGGAACCTAAATCAACTGGATTGATACCTAACTCCCTGATTAACTGAACTGATTAACATTAGCATAGCGGTTCTGAGTGCTGCTATCACAGTTTCTATATGGTTTGTTTTTTTTTCCCCTTCCTGTAGAACTTAGCACAGTGTGTGGATTTTTGCAAAAATGCCTATTGGAGCGGGTCCTTTGAAATTAAGAGATTACTGTATTGGAAAATTACTCGCTGAAGGAGGTTTTTCTGGTTCAGAGTGAGATTTCTGTCAAAAAAAAAGGTGGGAATTAGAAGGCTTGTGGTGGAGTCAGCAGTCTGGCAGATAAGATGCTTACTGTCCGTGACACAACACATGTAGTCATTCTTCTGAAGTCCGAAGAGAGCCTAAAGCATTGATGTATTCAGGACTGAGTATGACTTTTTTTGTTTGCGCCTGTGAAAAGGTCTCGGTTTTATGTTGTGAGGTGAAAAGCGTTTGTGTTCTGAAAAGTGTGAGTTTTCAGGATGAGAGTATTCCCTTTTATTGTTTGTGTTTTTTCTAGCCGTGTTTCAGAACAGTTTTTCAAGTCAGTTGTATGTGACCACTGGATGAGTCTTTGTCAATGTCTTAACAAAGACATGCTGCTCTTAGCCTCAATTTCCGAGTCTTTGCTGTCTTAATTTCTGTTTCTGTAATTTATGTTGCCATAACTGAATGATGTGCATCACTGAACATACCTTCAAAGTAACAGACTTCTATGTTCCTGGGGCAGCAATGCGTCTTCGCATTGTTTATCACAGCTGTGTAATCAAATTGTTAGCTTAAAAGGTGTTTTTAAGGTAATTTTATCTGCTCCTTTTAATTGTGTGGCTGACTAGTTACTGGTCACTGCAGTGCAAGGTGATTAGCAGAATTACTGTGTCTGTCTGAAGGACACCTCAGCCTTAGACTAGCATTTGTCTTTCTTGAACGTGTAAGCTACCTCACAGGGTACCTAGTTTCTGTTGCTGCTTTAAAGGTGACTTGCACACTTTATTTCAGTGCCTGTGAGAAGTTTCAGCAAGTTGGGTATGCAAAGGAGCAGCAAAGTTATAGGAATGCTGTGATACCCAGGCAAAAGGTGGCTGCTTTATGCTGGGTTACTCTCCTGTCTCTGTGGCAGGTGGCCATGTAGCTCTGCAGCCAGATCTTCGCCATGGGATGCAGGAATGCTTGCAGCCCAGGTGAGAGGGGGCTGTCCTGACTGTTACACTAAAGGGCTCTCTGAAACCTCCTAGGGGTGATAACTTCCATGAAAAGACAGCATTCCTGGGTGGTCTTTTGAGTAAATCAATATATTGCAGCAAAACACTTTAGTGTCATGCAGCATGAGAAAAAGGATTAATAAGGACAGTTTAGATTAATAAGGACAGTTTAGTTTCTTAAATTTGGCTGGCTTCTGACTCTGAAGTTGCGGGAATGCAGAGGAGGTGGTGTGTTTGTATGAAAAACTTCTTCTTTTTTGTCATGTATAGATCTTATACAGATGTATACATGTTTAGGTGACTTTCTTGCCCTCCTTTCTTGTTTGCATGTTTTGGAGATCTTTAGTTGTGTGATAAGTTTAAGTAACTACTCGCTGACAACAGGCTGTTTCAGTAGAAGGCTCTATTGCTCTAACTCATGGGACTCTGTAATTCTGAACAGTCTACTGGGGAGGAATCCTCTTAAATAGAAATGGACCATTCATTGTATGTTAATTAATCTAGTGAAGCTGAGTATTACTTAGCATATTTTGAGCTTCTTCCGTCTTGACTGGCAGTTAGGGAAAAGTGTCTGCATCATACATGAGACAACAGAAGGGCGTATGCTACCTATTGAAAATGTGAAACTGTTAAAAATGAGTACTCCTTTAACAGGTATTGAAAACATTAAGGATGATTTTCCTATTTCAGGCTAAAATTATCTTTAAAAGAGAATAGTCTAAGATTTATTATTTAAAGAAACACGTTTTTGAAATAAATGCCTTAAGTGAAGGGTATCATGAAAGGAACAGCAGAAATATTTGCGGTGCACGCATACGCATCACGCTTTCAAGAGAGAAGTGTGTGCCGGAGGAACGAAAGCCTGCTTCTTTGTTGTGCTGGCCAAGCTGCACCTTGCAGCCTTGGTTTGTGCTCTTCCATCGAGCTCCCGGTGCCGGCGGCCGCGCTGGCACCGTGGCGGCCGCGGTGGGTGACGGGGCTGCGGGCACTGCAGCGGCACCGCGGCGGGAGAAGGATGACATCACCTCCAGGAGCATGTGATGCAGCCGGCTGGCGCGGAGCTTTGCCGAGCTGTGTAGGGGGAGAGTGCTGCAGATATTTATGGTATTTCGCTTGAGTGTGGTGAATGGCTCTTAATTTTGTTTTTACGAAATTAAATCCTCATCATCGCAAATGTTTTGTGGTGTAGAGGCTTAAAAATGAAAAAGAGGGGGTGGGGGGGATCCACCCCAAGCCCTTAAGACCTGTTTATTATGCTGGCTTTTTTTGTGGAGGTGGGTTGGTTTTTTTTTTTCATTATTCCTCTGTCAGAAATAAAAATACTATACTTTCTTGCCATATTGACCCTCTTTGCTCCCCAGCGTTCTTTCACTGGTTGTAATCCCCCCAGTTTTTTTCAGTTAAGCTTTAACACTGCAGAATTGGAATAAAAAGAGGCTGTTCAGAGCAGCAGGAATATGATAATCCAAAGCAGTCAGCCTTAAGGATATACAGATCCAGAAAATGAGGCAAGCGCTAATGTATTTGCTAGGGTGTTTACCTTGAGCAGCCCGTAAATAGTCAAATAGATTTTAGCTAAATGTTTCTTGCTTCTTACATGCCACAGGCAGAATGAAATGTGTAGCTACTGTGCATCGTCTGAGGTGAAGTAGTTTAACGGCTTAGAAGTCTGAACAAGCAAGTTGTGGTAACATCTGTCTTGGGTAATTTTAAACTAAAATAGCGAAGTACAGCACTAGTTTCTGCATGCATTTTAGGTGAGGAGGAAGTGTTTTCCACCTCTAAATTCAGTGTAAAGAGAAGGAATTGCCATGGTTGATATAAAAGCTGAGCATGCTAAGCTTATAAGTAACTCAAAGCATGTTGAAAAAAAAATTAACTCTGGAAATGCACCTGTATGCCTTAACAGTCGACTGCAGTCCACGTATTTCAGGGTGGAAAAGGCGTTTGTGTTCTTTTTACGTGAGTTATTTAGGCCCAAGATTTTCTTCAAAATCTTGTTTAAAGCTTTAGTCCCTACTAAATGGCAACTTAGTAGGAAGAAAGCTGTAGGCAGTTTCACTGAAAGCCTGGTTACCTGTAACCAGTGCTCTGGTGGAAGGAATAAGGCAAGAGGTTCCTTTGGAGCCATCTTAGACCCCACAGAGTCTAAGTGCAAGCATGAAAAAAATAACTGTGTCCTGCTTTGTTGGTCTGGAGTTGCTGTGTAATTGCAAAATATTGTACACTGTGCAGAGACTTTCCATACAGCATGATTTACCCAAGGAACCAGTTTTCCTCATCCAACCTTTCTGAGAACATGTATCAAATTTGGGGGTTGATTTTTGGTTTATGGTGTTCATGGGAAAATAGGGAACTAGCCAATGGCTGCAAGAAGATTTGTTTAGTTTTGTAATCTGTGGGTGCAGAGACAATGTCCTTGTTGAACCCTTCATTTAAAGTGAACTGGAGGGACCCTGCTTTGGCCTACATACATGTCGTTGCTGGCAGGCATTTACCTACATGCATTTTTTGAAAAATCTCCAGCGGTGGGTAGTCCCTATTTTTCCACAGTCAATCCCATGTCCTGTCTCACAGTTCTTTCCTTCACAAAACTTTCTACTGTCTAAAGTAAACTTCTTGCTGTAATTCTAGCCAGCTTTCTTTTGTCACCACTAGATTTCTGAGGGCTGCTACCATGTCTCCCTTCAGTTTTTCAGACTAAACAGCATCATTCACTCCAGTCCTTCCTTATAGCTCATGACATGTAAACACCTGGTCATATTTGTCCTGTGGTTGTTCTGTTTGGTGTGTCCTGGACCTGTTTTTAAGGGTAGTGCCCATAATTAGATGCTGTAGTGGCACAGAACTCTCAGTATTGCTGGCTGGAATAGTCATGTAATTTACATATATGATGTTCTTATTAGCAAATCTTTACGGTACCTGATGACATCAGTATGATACCTTCAGGTTTTAGCTCTGAAGTGCACAGCTCTTTCATTAAAGCTCAGCCTGAGACTAAAGGGTGTGAAGTATTTGAATATTTTTGAGGAGGAAGAGAAATGATGACCTCCCTGCTGGGCATCACTGATAGTGTCTGCTGCAATCTCTGGAGGGATTGTGTTTTTTTTGCACAGAGGAAGGACAATATATCTTAGAAAAGACCGCCACATATATACCAGAGCTTGCTCTTGTAAGACTTCTGGAACTATAAAGAATCAAGCAGCTTATTTTATCTTCTAGGTATCTCAAACAGTTGATTTTAAGGAATGTAACAACTGTGTTCTGCCAGGCTTTTTGGGCTGTTCTTGCTTAACAGTACTTCTGGGTTTCAACTGTGGTAAAGTGCTTCCCTTTTACTCCAAAGGGGGTGGGTACTTCAGAAATGAGGTTGTGGTGGGTTTTTTGGGTGTGGGTTTGTTTGGGGGTTTTTTGTTGGTTTTTTTTTTTCGTTATCAGCTGATGAATAATTNTTTGAATAAAGCTCATGAATACAGAGAGACTGGGAAGGATCATATGGACAGTTAGAGTGTGGGTACAAAATCACCCAATTTTTGTAGGATGAGCAAGATTGGACCAAAAGGGGCCAATTCTGTATTATACAGGTCAACATGGAATATAAGGTCATAAGTCAACTGCTTCCTTCAGTCTACCTTGTTAAAGAAAGAGAAGTTTAGAATACGGCCACAGAGCTGTAATGGCAGTAGAGAGGAGGGACAAGCTGGTGCTGTGCTGCTTTCCAACATTGACTGTAATCAGTCACCCCGGGGACCGTTTCAAACTCTGTGTGTGTGTAGAGTTAACATGACAGTGTGCTCTCTCTTACAAAGATGCTGCTTCTGTCAGGAAGCAGAAAAGACACAGATGAGAGCTTTGTCTCCTAATTCTGCTTACAGAAAGTCGTGTAAGGAAACTGACATGGAAATAGTATAGGGTTTGGGGTTTTTTTTTGTGTGGTAGTTTGGTGGGGATTTATTTTGTTTTGTTTTGACTGGTAATTACTGTAAAGGTACCTACCTACTCTTCGTAGCTTGATATTATTCCTCTCTACTAGAACAAAAAGTGAAAGTGGGATTTGGAATGCCTAAAAGCAACACAGTCCAACTGATAGTTTTTATTTACTGATGAAAGGCTAATTCCAGTGTCCACTTTCCTACTGAGGCTTGCTAATAGACAACGTTATTTGTTAGGTTAGTCAAAGTAATGACTTGTTCGATAATGTATTGTAAAAAATTAGGTGATGGGTTTTGGTGTTTTTTTTTTTTTTTCAGTCTTTTACTGTAAAGTTTTCTTAATTCTTTTAATCATAACATGCAGGTTGTATTCCAGAGGTAAATGTTACACAGTGCATTCATTAAATGTAGAAGTTGACCTTGTCTGAATTTCTGACTAATTACCTTGTCATTTCCTTTTTTAAGGGTTTCGCAAAAATGATGAAATGAAGGCTATGGAAGTATTGCCAATTTTAAAGGAAAAAGTTGCATACCTTTCAGGTACAGTTATTTTCTTCTCTTGTGGAATGCTAAAATCTGATGTTAGTCACATATAAAATGGCATTTTAAATACATAAAATATCATTAGAAAAGTCATGGGTAACACCTATTTTTTGGGTATCCCAAACATAACATGAGTATTGCGAAAGGATCTGTGATAAACAAGTGATGTGCTGCATATGGAGCATACTGCTTGTTATCCTTCCTGGTTGTGTCCTGTTCCCCCTGCGTATCCGCAGCATTATTTAGGATAACCCTCTTTATTATAGTTCTAGTCCTTCTCTTATTTCCAGTTATTCTGCTGGAGAGTTTTACAGAGATGGCTTTGTTACTGGCCCATCTGAAGCACTGGATAAATATCTCTGTTGCAGAAGGGAAATTTCAGTGCATATCCTTTGAAGCACAGTTAATATCTTCATGGTGAAATGAGTTAATATCTAATTTTAGCTATCTCCAGCATACACCTTGAAGTTGGTTGGTTACTTAATGAGGAATAACTGGATTTAAAAGTGAGGTTTAGATGAATGAATATCATAACAACATATTCTATACCTTGATAAGTAACTTCACTTGATGGAATGATGGCTGAGGTGTTTATTTTTGGGAACTGCATTTTGGGTGTGACTTCCTAAAGTAAGTACTTCCAAATCTGTTGGGATTAAACATCATCGTTCTCTTTGCAATAATCTTAGTGTCACATTTTAGTCTCATGCTTGAAAGGAGGGGATTTTAGATAAATAATTTTTCAAGAACTCCAAAAATAAAGCTCTTATCTGTAAATATTAAAAGATACAAGAACATCCCTGAAGTTAAACTCTAGAGATTTGCTGTGCATAGATGCTGATGCTTGCAACTACAGTATGTGGTTCACAGTACTTCAGCCTGTCCACTCTGGTGAGTTAAGCAGAGGTGCAAAGCAAAAAAAATGGTGTTTATGTGTTTGTTGTATTATTATTTTTATGGCCCTGGCAACTCTAATAAATGATAAAACGCACTACCCAGAGGCAGTTTTACTTGTAGTGTGGAAATCCTGATTCTTCTGCTTAGGAATTGTAGTGGTGATGAAGGCTTGCTTACAACTATATTTTCAGAGGGAAAGAAGATGAGAAAAGGGAGTTTAACACAGTATTTCAATCCCCTGTTACTCTTTTTTTGTACCTTGTTTTATGATATTTAATGAAAGTATAGTCAGTTTTCATTCCAAAACCTCTGAATTTCCAGATTGTCCACAGTTTAGATCCCTTAAAAGGGACCTGAAAGATAATAGGTGTTCTCTGTTGTTAATTTATAAGCATATTGCATTCTCATAAGGCATTAATTCAGTGACAGTAAAGTGGACCAAATGAAAGCTGAAGACAAATTTAAGGAGAGATGATGGATTCTGAACCAGAATAGATGAGGTCCAGATAGGAAGAAATGGTTCCCAACTTGCCTGTGTGAAGGTAGCAACTTCTGACAGAAGAATGGAGCAGACAGTTGTGGGCAGCAAGACTGTCTGTAACTCATCTGCCAAAATTCATAGTTTCACACTTCCATTGCATTAAATAAGAAACTTTAGCAGTGCAAGTAATTAAAAAACAACAACGCACAACAAAATGAACACTCTCACACCCATTCCCCAACAAAATTACTATTACAATTGCTTGGGTGTAACTGTGTATGGAACTAGAACTGTCAAGCTTCATACCTGGGAACACAAAGGTGAGGACAACTGTTGGATTACTGACTGAGAGGCTTTCAGTGTACATCACATCATTTGGGTTTTGTTTGTTTTTGTTTTTGGTTTTTTTTTTCAGAAGCACAACTTTTGCTCAAATACTTGGTTTTAATATTTGTGAACACAACTGTTAAGGTATGCAGAATTAGGACAGATTTATTGTAGGCATCTCTATTAAAACTTGTGTCTGAAAGCCACTCTTAAGTTATCTCTACTAAAAACGAACAGTTGAATTAAGCCTAAGGAATCCACAAACATCGCTATAATTTCTGTATTTTTGTTCTCCCTTATTTATATTGGAATTCAGGTAGAGTTGTTCTGACGTGTTCATTATTGTCGAGTACCTTTTCAAGTAGAAGTATGACAATCAACACTGCAAAAAAAAAAAGTTTGTTTGGTTTTGTTTTTTTTATAGAGCAGGAAAGTCACACAAATAACACAGTCTGTAAACAATTCATGGTGTGTTAGAGACCTGAAGCTCACTTCCCTGATCTTTTCTCTGGCTTTATTGGCTAAGACCTTCCTTCTCCCAGTTAAATGAGTGTACAGTATGGACTGTATAGCAGTATATTTGCCTTTGTGTTCTTAGCATACTAAAGACACTGACCTTTCCACAATACTAATTTTCTTAAGAATTTAAGAAAGCAGCTTATTGTGAGATAGACATATGAGCATGAGCCATCTTACAGAGAGGCCTGGATAGGCTGGAAGAGCGGGCTACATCTGGAGTATTGTGTCCAGTTCTGCCCCCCACAATTAAAGAAAGACATAGGCAAACTGGAGAGGGTCTACATGAAGATCACAAACGGGTTGGAGAACCTACCCTATGAGTAAAGACTGAAGGAGTTAGGTCTTTTCTCCTTGGGGAAGAGAAGGCTCAGGGGGTACCCTGCCAAAGTGTTCCAGTACTTAAAGGGCAGCTGCAAGGAGGATGGAAGGGAAACTCTACCTTCATAAGGAGCCACATGAAGACAAGAGGCAACAAGTACAAGTTGCACCAGAAGGCGTTTCATCTTGATATAAGAAAGAGGGCAGATTTAGATTAGATATTAGGAAGAAATTCTTCACTCTGAGGGTGGTGAGACACTGAAGCATGTTTTCTGGAGAAGTTGTGGATGCCCATCCCTAGAGGTGCTCAAGGCCAGGCTGGATGGGGCCTTGAATAACCTGGTCTAGTGGAAGGTGTCCCTGCCCATGGCAGGGGTCTTGGAACTAGATGAACTTAACCCAAAATTATTCTTCCAACCCAAACCATTCTATCGTTCTATGAAAGAAATTTTTTTTTACAGTGATAGCTATCATCCACTGGAACAGCTTCCTCAGTGACATTGTAGAGTCCTCATCACTGGGCAGGGAACAATCAAAGAAAAGAATGAGTAGATTTTTTGTCATTTAGTGTATCTGTAAATGTGTTTTTATTGAAGAGAATTCTTTCTCTTTGCCTTTATCTGTAGCACCAGCCATGGGAGTCTAAAAAAAATAAAATTAAAAGGTTAATTTAAAACTAGATTCTGCACAACAAACAATGTTTAAATGAGGAGTGTGGTCAGGTCATTTGGACTTCTTAAAATCAGTGTCCTCCTTACATATCTTAAAATATGTTAGTGTACCTGAGATGCTCAAATTGTTAAAGAACGGTCAAGTTAATGATTGAGATGGCAGTCAGAGTGAGAAGGAGAGATATGGTCTCAGAGAATTCAAAACTGAAAAATATCTTGAAGCATTTTTTTATTTTTTTATTTTTTTCAAGGGCAGGAAGCAAGGAAGTACAGATGAACAAATACTTCTGTGAAGTATTCTAAATACATCTTGCTCTGTGTAGGTTGATAACTTCAGTCCCAAAGCTCACCAAGCTAGCCTGAATTCTGTTATCTGTGCATATTGATTCTGAAGTAAATTCTGAATGGGAAATATTTGTCCTTCATGAAACCAGTCTGACAGACTAAACTGCTTTATCTTGCATATGTCAAAGGAACAAAATAACTTGGGGTGTAGAACGCAAATGTTTGGGTGCAGCTTCGCATTGCATTTCCTGGAAGAACTGCACTGCTCAGCCTGTTGGATATTGGTGCCATTTGGAAACCATTACAAGACTGTTATTAGTGATGTGCACTAGACAGAAGTGAATCATGTTGGGTGACTCGTGAGCTGATCAGCTACTCATATGACACATCTTGGAATACACAGAGAGAATCTCTCAGTTACTGTGGAGGTTTTATATGAGAGGAAAGGGGTAAAAATGGAAGTCTCAGTGATGAAAGTAGTAGCTTAGTATGTGTTTGTTAAATCAAGGCAAATAGGGGGTTGAGCTGGAGAACGACTACTGAGAGTCAGGAAATTCCCACCTGATGGCTCATGCTTTGTTGCTTTTAACGTTCCTGCGTGTGTGACACAGGATCATCAGGAAGAAAGGAAATGGGAGTTACTTATTGGAAGAAGCCTAAGAAAGCTTTTCATCACAAAGCTGATACAAAAAACAAGTCTTAAGGACTTTTTTTTTGCATAATATTTACAGTTTTGGTATCTGATTTTAAGACTGGGTAGTAAAATTCTTGCCACCAAAAATCAACGCTGTATTAATTTTTTCATTACTCATTTATACCTGAAATTTACACAACAGACTTTGTCTCCAGTGTACAAAAAAAAATCAGGATACAATTTATCAGAAATATAAGCACCATACCTTAAAAATGGGTTTTCTTTGTGGTGTATATGGAACTGGGAGCCAACTGAAGTGGCATCCAAAATGATACAAAGAATATGGGCTTCTTTCTTCTGCTATGTTGGAAAATCTTATGTTACAGAGTTGCTGTGTGGGAAAGACCTGGAGGAGTGATTTGAGGTGACTGTGTAACAAGACATTTGTTTAAAATGCTTGGAGAGTGTTTAAGACAATTCAGCATATGCTCTTGTCTGTTAACTCCTGCTTTTTTGAGGGGTTGGCATTAGTAGTGTTTATTAGTTAGGTTTCAGTTAGGTTTTGGTTTTTTTTATATCTGAACCTGGTGGCTGAAGAGAGCATTAAGAGCTGCAGCAGACTTTTAGCTAAGTTCGGTAGTTTTCAAGCCCAGTGATCACTCTGTAGCTGAGTCCTGGCCTGTAGTGCTCCCAGTCTTGTCCTTTATCCTGCCTCTATCTTGGAGCTTCTGTCTTGTTATCATCCTCTCAGTTGCTGTGTAAAAATCCTTGAAGCTCTGTGTTTGTCAAGTGGGTCAGGTTGATCAGGAGCAGACTTGCCTCTCTCCATTAGAATGAGGCAACTGAGTTGATTTTACTCGTCTTCCGCTTAAGAGGGTCATGGAAGATAAGAATAGGAATTTCCATTTAAGTTTGTTAATGGCATTGTAGCTTAAAAGAAACTCAGTGCTGCTTATGCATCTTCTGAGTTTCATGCAGTGCCTCACAGGGAACGTGTCCAGTGCAGACAATCCCCAGAGACCTTGGCAGCTGGGCTTCATGTCTCTAGTAAGCACACGCAGACTGTGTTGGAGAGGATAGTGGTGAATTTTTGAGTGACTGGTTCTATTCATTTGCTTTTGGCCTTCCTTTCAAAGGGATTTTTAAAACTTTGTTTAGTAATGTGGATTTACAATGAGAAGCTAATTTACAATGAGAAATCATTCAGGACGGGGGACAGTGTTTTTCTGTGTTTCCATGGAACAGAAGAAAACAGTCCGTGCATATGTGGTTGAAAACACGTATGTGAATTTTAGTTTGTAAGAATGTGTCTGTGCTATTACACAAGTGTTGGTACAGGCAGCCTACTGACTTAAATTTAGTATTTTGCGATGTCACTAGCAAGAGATTGGATATGAAGTTGCATTTCAACATTCAACTACAGTAAGTCTGTGCAATTGGATGAATACATTTAAGTGGAACCACTCAGTCAGATTTTTTTTGCCTTATGTATTGAGTGGATTTAGAATGTACAGCACTGCTAACAAAATAAAAGCTATGAAATGACAACTCAGAATCTGCACGTCAGAACAGGGTAAAAGATAAATGTTTAAATAATATCTGCCTACTAATCTAGTATATGCATTGGATGTGAAATGCTGTACACCTAAACTCTGTGCTAGTAATGAAGTTAATGCAAAGTAGCCTCTAAATACTTCCCTCCAGAGTAGCATAAACTCCATGTTTAAATTTAATCTGTCCAATTGCTGATTCAAAATTAAATACATAAAGCACTACTGCTGGCGATGTCACACCACCAGTCCAACTTGAATGTAGCTGTACAGTGGATGTGTAACGCTATGGTTATTTATTCTTTGTTTCAGTTTTTCTTGACAAATATGCCCTCATTGTGGGAGTTGTGACAATATGCTGACTGAAACTCTCAAAATTAAATTTTCAGCTGGTTGTCTAAATGACAGTGTTGGCATTTAACTTGACATCACTCTTTTTTTTTTAAGTGGATACTCATGAAACAGTGTAGTACTTTAGTTTCCAGAATACTTTTGGAAAACTTGTTTTGCAAACAAGGGGTGTTATGCTGTGTTGTTTTTAACATGTTTAATTTTTTAGGTGGGAGAGATAAGCGTGGAGGTCCTATTCTAACATTTCCAGCTCGTAGTAATCATGACAGAATACGGCAAGAAGATCTTAGAAGACTAATTTCATACCTAGCGTGTATTCCTAGGTAAGTGCTGGTTTCTTGATAAGCTTTGAACCTATAAAACACAATAAAATGGGTCATGTTGCAGTACACACACAAGCTACAAGACTGACTGGGTTAAAAAAATTAGCGAATTCATACCATGTTCTGTCAGGTACTGTTCTCAAACTTTTTTTTTAGAAATGACCTGAATAATTACTCTGCATTGTAGACAACAGGCTGTTGGCAGGATTGCTGGTGTGCTTTAGCCTGAAGTAGTTTGTGTCTTGGAAATGGTACAGCCACGTTATATTGCTGTCACTGTCTTGAAGACTACAAATGCAACTCAAAGGCTTTCAGTACGTCAATAATTAGAAACATGCAGGTTATCACTCACAGTACGCCTTGGGCAGACTGAGGTTAGCACAAAACTCCTGTTGTAACCAGGAGAAAAATACGTAAATTGCTTGTACAGGTCTCAGGTAAACTTGCGGAGGGACCAGGGAAAGTACTGATTATTATATTGTCACTAATTTAAGTTATGAATTGCAATGTGCTATTTAAATAAATTGGCAGAAGTCAAATCCAGTGCTAGCATGTGCGCATATATACACACCCACATATATACACATAGCTTTATTTATATTTTTAAAAATTGTTATATAGCTGTAAAAAATTCTGTTCATGTAGAGCTTTGTTCCTAGTAGTAACTCAGTTGGGGACAGGAACGATCCTAAGACGCTGACTTTAGGTCAGTCTCAGAATCTGACAACACTTAGTACAGACCAGAGCAACACTGACTGTGCTTGAATAGGTTTGCCTGTGACCTCAGAGCAATTCCCATTACAGTTGAAAAAAATGCCTTGGACAACATCTCTGACTGCATTATCTTCCATATTTCTGTAATGTGTTAGTTTAAAGGCAGTCTTCTTTACACCGGATGTGATCACATGTCAGTTTCAGATTGATAAAAGCATTTTCATAAACATAACCTCAAGGCAACTAGTTCAGAGTGTGTTTTACTTTCTTTAAGAGTAATTGTTGGTAATTCAATTATTCTAGTCTTTATTTCACTTTGAAGTCTAGGAGTGTTTAGTACTCATAATTGATGATTTTTTTTTTTTTTTTAAGTTAATGGGGGCATTTGGAGGAGGTAGAAGGAGGACAGGAAGAAAATTTGAGGCTTTTACTTCTGTGAAATAGTTTGGTTTCAGTTTTGAATGTTTGAAATGTGTTCTAGCCTTCTACTGCTTCAGGTTACTAGAGAAGTTAGTGGATATATATATGAATCAAATTATGCCCAAGAGAGTTTTCTGGCATCAAAAGATTTAAAATAGAAAGTTAGTGCAAGCTTTATATGTCTGTAAGCATGGCAAAGCATTAAGAAAAAAGAGAACTTTATTGAAAGAAAGACTCATTTTCATACAAGTCATGTTTTAAGGATTGACCATGCAACCCTTGCTAATTAAATACCCCCGAACATTTAATCTGTTAGTTATTGCTGTACTGTTACTCTGTGTAGCTGAAGATTCAGAGGTATCAGTTTGGAAAGAGATCTGAACACTTGAGGTGATTCAGTCTCACAATGTTACTAATTTAATAATTTATCGAATTTAAAAATAGTGTTGTAATTAAATCATCAACATGGAGTGGACCAGACATTAATGTAGTTTTACCTAACAGGTGACCTTGTCTCACTCTAAGAACAATTTTTGTGATTCTTGGCCAAAAGGGATTAATCTTTTGTCAGATCGTGGGGCCACGTGACAGGAGGATACATCTGGATTGT
The DNA here is from genome assembly GCA_013398155.1 of Pedionomus torquatus. Lineage (NCBI taxonomy): Eukaryota > Metazoa > Chordata > Aves > Charadriiformes > Pedionomidae > Pedionomus > Pedionomus torquatus. The sequence continues at coordinate 18,029 of VZRU01018561.1, forward strand.
ATCAGATGATGAGGCTTCTCTTTGTATACTCCAGTAGATCTATGCCTCATCCAAATTAGTGGCAAGCTCTCCTCATGCGATGCTCAGTTTGTGTGATAGGATAAGGATGGGTTGAGCAGCACTCATGTAATAGCCTTTCAGTAATGAGTGTATTTTTAAAGCAGTACTTGTTTTTGTCCTTTAATCCTGTGAGACTGCTAGAAAACCTTTTTGCCGTGATCAGAAAATTGTATGTTGTAGCCTTACATGTTTCCAGACAGTTTCATTTAATGTGTTTTCCTGGTACCATTGCCATTTTTGGCCACCCACCTTTGGGCAGGTGGGATAGCTGATGTTTATCTTGATGAACTGCTTTCTTAAATTGTGCTTTCTTTTCTTTTGTTTTGGTGGGATTTTTTAAACCAACCTTAAAAAAAAATCCTCTTCTAAGGAAACCTGTATTACCACTTCTTTCAGCAGCAATTCTTCTCTCCTGTGCCAGTCTTAACTCATCTTTCTATAGTGTGGCCAATGGGGCTGTGTAAATTATGCCAGTAAAGTTTCCCTACTTCTTGGACACTTGAAAACCTCACCACATGAACTCCAGAATTGCATTTACCTTAGTCACATCCCTGAAAATGACTCATGTATTGAAACAGTGAACATTTGGTCCCTTTTGATAGTGGGCTATGACACATTGGTTTTGAAATATTTTCTCTTTCCACATGAACAAGGTCATGTAGCAAATTCTACTGGAACAAAATCAAAGTTTCTGATGTTGGTGGTAATTACCACTTTTGATCAGCAGGAAGCAGTAAGGGTACAGAAGGTATTGATGAAAAGGAATTAGATCTGCCATTCTCGGAACAGTTGCCAGAGAATTTGGGTGTAAGGTCTGTCAACTTCTGGACAGTAAAATTGAGCTCAGATTTTGTAGAAACAGGCTGATGTGGTTTTCTTTGCAGCCATAAAATGCTTTCTTATCCATTAATTGTCCACAAATCGATCCTGTTACAAAGGGAGTTGTCGATAAACATGGAGGATTTTCCCTCTACAGACTAACACTTTTTAACTCTCTGATAATGTGTGATTAAACCTGGGACAGTTTAAGAAAGTTGCAGAAATGGTAGGCAAGAACAGTATGCTATCTTCTGTCTTTTAGAGGACCCTCTCAGGAATTAGAAAGGCATGAATATTGTCATCAGTGAAGCATGTGTGTTCTGAAGGAGTCTATTGTAAGTATGTTCCATATTGCTGCTTTGGTAAACGGTGTGTTTAATGTGTGTGTAAGGTGAAGGAGAAACAAGACTGAAACATGAATCACCATGAATGTAAACAATGAAAATGAAAGAGGAGGCAAAGGTAGATTATCAAATCAGAACAGATGCAAACCTTTCACCCATAAAGAGTTTGGCAGGAGGGTGAGAAGCTTCCTGAGAGGTTCATGAGATCTGCACTAAGTGTCAGCTGGTCAACAGCGTGACCTTGAGCGTGACAGGTAGCTGAGGAGACCACATTCATTAGGCAGTGTGGTGCAGTAGAGTGTGTTTGAAGTTGTAACGCTTGATAACCTTTTCTTCTTTCTTCTGCAGTGAAGAAGTATGTAAACGAGGATTCACCGTCATTGTAGATATGCGTGGATCAAAATGGGACTCCATAAAGCCTCTACTGAAGATTTTACAGGAATCCTTCCCATGTTGTATTCATGTTGCACTGATAATCAAGCCAGATAATTTCTGGCAGAAACAGAGGACTAACTTTGGCAGCTCTAAGTTTGAGTTTGAGGTAATTTCTCCTATGGTATATAAACTTACATTAATTTTGTGGTTTTAAGTGTGCTCACTACTGAATTGGCATCTTAAAATCTCAGATAAATAATATTCCAGGGAAGAAGAGAGCTACGTTAGGCCGGTGGTGCTAGAGGGAATGTGGTCTTCTTCATGTAATTAGTCTAGGTAGTTGAGCATGTTGTCACTTGTTCTTTTACTGAGCATGAGAGACAGAATTGAGGGTTTGCCCCTAATGGTAAAAAGTTAGGTTTCATATTGTCGTAATCATGGTATCTCCAACATCCTGTGCAGAGGAAAGCAGATAACTGAACCTTGCTGTTATCTTCTTGCTGCCTTACAAAGTCAAAACTTAGTCAAAAGAGTGCTTGCTGTTTTCTCCTTGAGTTTAGTGAGCTAAGAATGAAAGGAATTATTTCTGTCATTTGAGTGAATATCTGCAAGGACAGGAGGATGATAAGAATTGATATTTGAAAAGAACTGTATGAGAAAAATTGTCACTTCATGAGCAAAATGATCAATGCTTAAAAAGAGAAAAACAAAAACTTGAAAGAAAATTTCAAATATATTTCAGTAACAGTGCTTTTAATTTTCATTTTTATTTTTTTAGACAAATATGGTGTCTCTTGAAGGCCTTACCAAAGTAGTTGATCCTTCTCAGCTAACCCCAGAATTTGATGGCTGTTTGGAGTACAACCATGAGGAGTGGATAGAAATCAGAGTTGCCTTTGAGGACTACATTAGCAATGCAACCCATATGCTGTCCAGATTGGAGGAACTACAAGATATATTGTCAAAAAAGGAAATGCCTCAGGACCTGGAAGGTGCTCGCAATATGATAGAGGAGCATTCACAATTAAAAAAGAAAGTCATAAAGGCCCCTATTGAGGACCTTGATGTGGAAGGACAAAAGCTGCTCCAGCGGATACAGAGCAGTGATAGCTTCCCCAAGAAGAACTCTGGGTCAGGGAATGCAGACTTACAGAACCTTTTACCCAAAGTATCCACCATGCTGGACAGGCTGCATTCAACACGGCAGCATCTGCATCAGATGTGGCATGTGCGGAAATTGAAATTGGACCAATGTTTTCAGCTCAGGTTGTTTGAGCAGGATGCTGAAAAGGTAAGGGATTGGGGAGGGGAGTGTAAATGAGTGCTGCCGTTGACAGGAATGAACCTTGACAGACTCAAAGGAAGTTCCAGGGATAACTGCAAATCGTAATTTTTGTCTTCAGAGTTAATCACTAGCCTTTTAATGAGAAATAAAGGATTTCTTGATTGAGAGTGATTCTGTCTTCTGGAGTAAAGGGGATGAGTTAGTAATTCTGAGCTGTAAAGAAACAGGTAGCTCTGACAAAAAAAAAAAAATTGAAGTGATAGTGACTTAAAAACTTACCGAAGCAAAAGCTTTAGTTCCAGACAGATGCATTTGAATGCATCAAATGCAGATGAATGCTGTATACTTTATAAATACAGATGAATAAGGACTACACTGGTCTCCTGTTGAGCAGCTATTGGAATCTGAGTGACAGACGGTTGACAAAGTCTGAAGAGGCTTATAGGGGGAACTACTTCATTGATGCAGGATTTCAAGTCCCAGGCTAAAAAATGATGTATCTCTTTTGACAGTGCATATGTCATTAACATGGAACTGAGTGATCTCAGAATGTTTCGGGCTAACCAGTCCCTTCAAATGAGAAAGCCCATGACTGTCATGGAATTTGAAAAGGAAATATGTCAGACAGTGCACTTTTAGACGAGGTCAAGTAAGATCTGTTTCCATATAGAATGGTTTTACAATTACTTATTATTAACCTGTTACCATGAAACAAATACCTTTAAAAAAGGGTGGGGAGTTTTTCTCCAGGAGAAGTAACTAGGCTATGCAGTCAAGTGATAAGTATTGTTTCTGTCAGATCTCTTAAAATATTTTGTGTAAAAAAATGCCTGAACTAGGTGAGACCCGACTCTGCTAAACTGGTATCTTGCTCTCCAGGTCATAAGCACATGCAAGAGGTACAGTGAAAATGGAACAAGCATATATAATACTTTTCCATTGTCCTTCTTCCTCTGTACTTTCTCTTTCCCTGATCATTTCAGCTTGGGAACTTTATGTTACTCTGCTTTTTCTGCTGTTTAAAAAAGGAGTTTGTTTTTTTCTTTTTTTTTTTTAAAGTACCATTTAAAGTAAGTGTATACTAAATGAGTATAGCTGAAAATAGTGGGGCCTGTAAAGAGTTGAAAAAAAAATCTGGTAGAGTTATAAAATAATTTGGAAAATAGCAAGGTGTTGCTGTAGTGTATTGCTCTTTCAAACCTGAAATGCTTTTTAGCAACCTTTCAGCCACTTAATTATAGCAATAGTTACTGTTTATTACAGCATGAACAAAATATATTTTGATGCTCGTGGTATTGAAATATATGTTCTTCATTTATTCATCTAAAATTTTCCTATTTAACTTGGGTTTAAGAAACTACTTGTGGCATAAGCTCCTATCTGTGTTTTCTAGGTTCCCTATTCTGTGAGTAAGTCTATATTAAATGAATGTATCTTTCTTTCAAAATAGAGGGAAATTTTAGGAACTGCAAAATGGGAGGTAGAGTAGCTAGCATACCCAGGACTTTATTCTTTCACCAACCACTAGAAAAAGATCAAAAAGAAGGTTACTTTAGTATCCCAACTCACTTTTTGGACTAAGTCCCTTATTTCACTGCTTGTGTCACACTGGATTTCATAGCTCAGGGCTCCTTTATCAGTATATGTCTATATGGTTTAGTTAAGTGTGAAAAAGGCCTGGATCTTTGTTAGGAAAATAAAGCTTATTGGATAGAGAGGAATAAACATGCTCATTTTGCAGGACTTGCACAACTCTTTGCACAAGATATTGGGGATGGTTCAGGAGAAGGCAAAAAGGGGGCAAGGTGAGAAGGAGTCTGGTTGGAATTGCTGTGTATGTATCTGAATGTAGCAAAGTCAGACTGCCTGGAGAAAGGTGGTCACAAGCAGGACCAGTGTCTAATTCAAATAATATTCTAACAAATCTTCACCGTAGTCTAGGTAAGAAACTGAAAACTTTAGGAGTATGTGATCAGCTGTCTCAGTTGTCTAAGCTCTTAAAACTCTTTCGTTTGTTTGTTTACAGACTGTACCATATTGTGGTCTACTTAATTCATTTGTCAAATAGGTGGAATAGTTGATTTGATAATATTGCTCTTCTAGCCAGCGTATGTTAAAAGATCTTCAAATAAGTTACTACTTATTGCTACTATTCTTTTTCTAAAAAATCTTTTTTACCTTATCCGGAGAGTAAATAGGTCTTTTGAGCTGAGCTATAGTAAAGATTTCAAGACTATTGCAGGGGGAGTGGTAATGAGGGTGTTAAACTTAGCCTTTTACTGTGTTGCTTTTGTCTTTGAAAACTGTCTTCCAGTGCTGCTGTTTACAGTACCTCTGTTGATCACTGTCAGGGAAGGTCTTTACTAAAGTTTGTTTGAATATTATAATAGTTTTTTTATTTCCCAAAATAAATGTACTTAAAGATTATCCTTAAACTTACCTGGAAGAAGATAATGTGTAACGCTGTGCCCAAGTATAGGGTTTTTTAAAATTTGGTTAGTAATAGAAAAGTTGTTTTAAAATCTGCTGTGAAGTTATGAACTAAAAATATTAAGCTTGTTGGTGAAGTACTTGATCAGCAAGAATGGATTTATATTTAATTTTCATGAGTTGCCATTTTCATTCTAAATTGCTAAGCTGCCAACATCATGAAATGCTGACACTAGAGAACGAAATAAGGTTGGTAACTCAGGGCTGTCTCCAAGCTTGTTTTGTTTACTATGACTTCTTTGTAGTAATCAAATATATGACTTTATGACTTCACTGTAGCTTGTTGAGATGAACACCTATAGTGAAGATTTAACAGCCTCAGCAGGTCCAAAAAGTGAGATTTCAGCAATGAATTGGTTAAAATGTATGGTAACTTACAATAGAAGGAGCATCAGTGTTAATTTTCATGGCCTTAGACTCTTTCTGTCTTCTGTGTTCACAGATTTCTCACACTACTGTGAGATTTCTGACATAACAAATTAGTAATTTTTTTTTTTATATATATTTTGTTGTAGATGTTTGACTGGATCACACACAACAAAGGTCTGTTTCTGAACAGCTACACAGAGATTGGAACCAGTCATCCCCATGCGATGGAGCTTCAGACACAGCACAATCACTTTGCCATGAACTGTATGGTAAGAACAGGCTTCACTTCACATCACTCACATATTGCCTATTTGTTCTATGTTAAGGTAGAATTCATAAACATAAATAATTCCTTCTCTTACAAGTAGTGCAAATTTGTACTTGAGCAGTGAAATGATAAAACACAGAGGAGGAAAGTAAAGGATAGCCAAGTACAGAGGTACATTGATGAAGCAACAAAATTTTGACCAGTGGCAGTATTCAACAACCTCAGCAGTTCTCAAATATAAGCATCCCAACTTCTGTAAGCTGGGATGTGTTTGAGTACTGCTTTGAGCCTTGCAGTAAATTACAGAGAATCTTGTGTAATACAAAATTTAGTGCGCCATATTGAAAGAAATAGTTTTCAGGATCTTCTGAATAGATTGCATCTCATACAAAAAGTTCTGAAAAGTAATGGTCAAAAGCTGAGCCTGGTGTAGTCATTTTCTGGCACAGTAGAATGGAGCTAAAACAAACTTTTTGTCAAATACCATCTTTGGATGAGCTATCAGTATGTTGCAATTTGGATCTTAACTTGCAGCGAGTGAAAACTTGGTTTTTGGCTTCATGGATTCCTGTTTGAACATGGGGACTAAATTCGCAAGTACGCTTTAAGTCCTTTTCACTAGGAGGACTGGAGGTGTTTGAATAATTTTGGGAGTCTGGGCCTAAATCCAGTCCCTGGCTGTCAGCTCAATGAAGGAAGAACACTACCAGTCTTGTTAGACATTAATGTCCTTGGCAGTCCAGGGATGGGAATTGAATTAAGTATGGACAAAACAATCAACTCCTGCAAGAGAGCGTTTTTGTAAGACAAGACTACTAATTGTGGAGAAAGTAGCAAAGTAGGCTTCTGTAGGTTATGCATCTTGCTGAAATGTGATGGAAGGACTAGTAAGGCAGCTCTTGTGTAGGGTATGGCTAGAGTTAAGGCAGTAAAAGGCACAGGTAGAGAATGTATATTTTCTTCTTTTGTAAGTCAGCCAGTTTGCAAAAGCTTAAAAAAAAAAATCGATACGAACTTTTTGAAAAGAGTAAAGCAAATCCTGTAGAACATTGTAATTAAGTTAAGTAACATCATACACAGATACAAGTTTGACCTTTAGGTTTGAAGGTATAGGTTCACTCCACAGGCATGGGGAATTGCTCCTTTATGGAGTACCTCATCGTTGCTCATTGCTCTGTGTATGAAGTAGAGCAGAAAGAAACTTGCAGAAGGACAGTAGGCTTCATTGACACAAGATGACTTTTGGAATTTAGTAATTCTGGAAGGTCTTCCAGGCAGTTCTCAGGCCTGTACTCTAAAGGTTAAATTCTTCTGTCAGCCTGTCCTGGTATTAGTCACATTGTCCTCTTTTTTCATGGGTTGACTTATTTTTTTCCTACTTGCATACTGTTCAGATTCTATCAAAAGTAGGAAGGACTCAAGCAATATAGTATAATCCCTCTTACTCTGGTTTGCATGTTAGTCTTTTGCTGTTAATTTCTGTTTTGCCTGTAGTAGCCAAATGCATTAGTTACAGAGCATTTTCTTCTCAGTCTATAGAATGATTTCTTGAAGCATGCAAGGAGCGCTTTAAATTTGGAGCAAGTTAACCAGTCCAAATATTCAAGAGGGGAAAAACAGGCTCCAGTTTTTTTGGTGTGTTTCCATAGTATAGGCCCCCTCTAAAATATTGTTTCCTTGGCACAAAATAGGAAAATAAAAATCCCTGTATTTGATTTCAGCAGCATTCGGGTTTGCTGAGTTCTGTTTGGTTAAATGGCAGAAGTCTTACATGTAAATTAGAGGGAAAGATTAAAATGAAAATGACCAAAAAAAGTGAACTGACTGAATTTTGTCAGGCCTTATTTTTCACTGGCTTTTACCTGGAAAAATGTTGGGTCATCTTAACTCCTGCAAGGATGTTCAGCTTCTTCCTGACCACTCTTCACACTGTGTTTAATGAGCTACTATTTGTTCGCTATTCCTGTCAGTGTAACTCTTTAGTAATCTGAGTTAATTTAAGATCTCATATGTGCAGGCTCTAACACTAGAGATAGAATTTAACTTTTAAACCATCTGCAACCATGCACGTTTATCCAATTAAATAGAGGAAGGAGAGTGACAACTATGTATTAAACTTATTATATACAGGAGATACTGAAAACTTTTCGTTGTGCCCCTAATAGGATCCTAATAGATCTTGCTTCCCTGGCAGTTTCCTTAGGCTCTTGTTAGGTGGGAAGGGGTTGTTCAAAGGATAAATGTTGCCCAAATAGCTAAATGCAACCTCTTGCACTTGTTCACAGCTTAACCCTGATAATTGATGTTACAGCTGCTTTTCCCAATGCATTGTGGTTGCCACAGGGCACATGCTCCCTTCACAGCAGGTGCTGCCCTCGGTCAATAGCTGGCTTTCCCATCTCCCCTGGTTTCCCAAGGAGCAGCTTGGCTTTCCAAGAGGTGCAGGAGGGCAACTTCTGCAGCTGCTTATGCCAAAGTTGAGTGAGAGCGATGGCCATTGGATAAGATGCCAAAATTTTAATCTGGTCTTCCAGTTCGAAAATGAGCCACCATTGTGAAATCTATTTAGTTCCTGTCATGAGCAGGAGCTGGTTACATCAAAGGCAAAGAGAATTTGCTGAATATTTCCTTTTTTCCTTGTAATCGCTTTCACCATTTTTAGAATCTGATCTTCAGTATTGCTGCTCAAAGTAGTTGGAAGTTTAAATCAAATGTTGTAAAACAAAAAGGTGAAGAATATGTTGAGGGAGGAGATTTTATTGTACTTTCAGCATTTTAGTTAGCAAGTGATACGTCTAAAAATCTTGTGTCTTCAGTATGTGGTTACGCTTTGAGGTAACAGGAATAAGTTCATGAAAGCCTTAAGTTTAATACACAGCCTGGTTCTCCTTGTAATGAAACAGTCCCAGAGAAAAGCTGGATAGGAGCAGTGATGCACATTGAAGATGGACATATGTTTGGTTACCACTGCTTAGCACACAGGTTGATGTGGCTAAAAAGGCTGCTGTCTGAAAGGTAGTTCATGTCTTCACACACAGGTATGTGATCTGCTATTGCTAAATTCAAGGAGCTGTGCACCTGACAAATGTCAAAGCTGTGTCTTTATAGGGCAGTTAGGTCCCACGTGCCCTGACTGTGGAGAAACATAAATCACAATGATTCTCCTCTAAAGATGAGGATGTACTATTTAAAAGGCCTGCTTTCAGCAACAGTAAATTGAGGTTGGCAAGTCCTGAGATATATTTCGGTTAAGCATTACTCAGTTTCAGCATGAAATTCCTCTTTGGATAGCTAAACCAATGCTTCACTTCTCAGAAGAAGTTTTTAGTACCTTTTAAGGGAGAAACTTGCAAATAAGGTATCTTAGGAGTTGCAAATACAAAAATTATCTGTTGAGTTCTTGAACTGCAAAACAAAGTACCCAGGATCATGCAATCAGTCAGACTTGCATGCAAGAGTGGGAGAGACTGATTCTGTCTCTGTCCACTCTTTTTTTTTTTTTTTCCCCTGCTCTTTTCTGTATGCCTTGTGGGACACGAGGGAAACAAAAGCAGTCATGTGAAATATGGAAGCAGAGAATTATGATGATCTTAACTAATTGAATATTTTCTTCTATTCTTCTTACTAAACCAAATGACCTTGCTTTTATTACAGCCTAACTGTGCCTGTCACTGCACTGAGGGCCAAAATTATTGAAAAGTGATGCAGGCCAAAGAAAACTTTCTTTGGAGAAAGCTGAGTCTTGCTCCGTTAAAGGGGTGTGCTATGATGTGTATTGTCTTGGGGCTGACAGAACCATCAGTAGAAGCTATGTTTATTAGCCATAATCCAAAGAGTCCTGTGTCAGTTGCAAGCATATTGCTAAGTTGACTAGTAATGTTTTCAGAACAGGTTGTTTATATATAGTAGACCACTGTATCAAGGTAGTAATCAAATAATTGATGTCATCCAGAAAGGGTGCCAGAGAAGAGTACTGTTGAGACATTTGGGAACTTAACATAAAAGTTTGAACACAATGCTTGAATCTCACTGTGTTAAAGAGTTAAAAGTTATAAAGATAATTTATTTGACTTGGCTTGCTCAAATCCAGCCACAGGGAGTTGTTAAAATAAAACATTAAAGGAGGTTAGGTGAGGTAAAATCAGCTTAGCTGACAGTGAGTATGATTTGTTGTGTGTTTTTTTTTTTTTTTGCTTCATTTGTACTACTGATATATTTCACTCTTGAGATTCTTTTTACTTTAAATATATGTTTTTGTAACCATACAGACTTGTCACTTGAGATAAACTTAAGCACCAGACTGCCCTGGGTCCTCTGAGACTTCAGGAAATGAGAGCAAGACCACAAGTTGTATATTGTGTGTTTCTCAGATTGCTTTGAAATGCAGATTTTCACTAAAGCCTTTGTGCAGAACAGTGAACAGTAGTAAGTTAGCTCTTCTGTCTTGAGGCCAGGGAGGGGCAGGGACAGCAAGGAATGTCTATTTTGTGCTTTTAGGTATTTAGTTTTGTTTTTTAAACTAATGGATTGCTCATGCAGGGCTCTGTAAAAATCATAGAATGGTTTCGGTTGGAAGGGACCTTAAAGATCAAGTTCCAACCCCCCTGCCATGGGCAGGGACACCTCCCACTAGACCAGGTTGCTCACAGCCCCATCCAGCCTGGCCTTAAACATTTCCAGGGATGGTGTATCCACAACTTCCCAGGACACCTGTTCCAGAGTCTCACAACTCTCACAGTAAAGAATTTCTTCCTAATAACTAATCTTAATCTCCTCTCTTTCAATTTAAAACTATTACCCCTTGTCTTATCGTTCCACTGCCTGATAAAGGGTCCCTCCCCACCTTTTCTGTAGGCCCCCTTTAAGTACTGGAAGGCTGCTGTAAGGTCTCCCTGTAGTCTTCTCCAGGCTGAACAGACCCAACTCAGCCTGTCTTCATAGGAGAGGTGCTCCAACCCTCTGATCATCTTCATGGCCCTCCTCTGGACTTGTTCCGACAGGTCCATGTCCTTCCTGTGCTGAGCAATGATCTTAACTTAATGATCTGTGCATAATAGTCCCTGGTGGAGATGTTGTTATTTCACAGGTTTAGACAAGGGTCAGCTTCCCTTGATTTTTGGGCTAGTCATTTATTATGAAAAAGTGAATGCAAATGAAGAGTAAGAGAGAAAAGAAGGTGGTATTGGACTATATAGTCTTGCTGTAAGGTTCCCCAGGTCCACCACGAAAATGTTAGACTGAAATTTACATTTCACTCATTCCAGTGGTGATAGCAATGGTTAAATAGTTACCTGAGAGTCCTTTGAGGATCCTTGCTGTTGAAAAACAGGTTAAATGCTTTCCTTAATTGTAGTCTGGATGTTGCTAAGTTGTTGGTTTTGGGTTGTTTTTTTTTTTTTTTTTCCCTGTTCAGGATAAAAGATCAGGTGATGTCTTTAGTCGCTCTGCAGCCTTCACCTTTGAATTCTGGATTCTCAAACTGAGAGTTTTACTGTTGCTGCAAGAGCAAGAATAGAAGAGACGTTAGAAAACATTTAAATCATTAAAGCAGACATTAATGCTACAACTTGTCTTGGTGGCCATTTTTGTGTGAAGTGGCAAATGATTTGGAAATTCCATTGTTCAAATACTTCTATCACAGACAAATAGTTCAAACTCACTACAGTCTCTGTAGAAGTACCAGTTATGGTGCTTATGGACCATGTTACTGGGGTGGTTGTTTGTAACTGAATGCTTAATCAACATTCTCTGTGTCAGAAAACTACTGTTTGAAATCTTAGAGCTAAACAACCATTTCCTAAATGGGTCTGGGAAAACCAAGAAATGAAAAAGAGCCTCCAGGGCATCTGCCAGTTCTATTTTGTATTAAGTGTGACAGAAATTCAGTTAAGCTGGCAGGCTGTCACCTATATTTTCCCCTGTGTACTAGCCTTTCAGGCATACACCAAAGAATGACGCAGCCTGTGTTAGGCTGCTAATCTGTGTTGCCTTGCTGAGCAATACCTTTTTATATGTACACTCACTTTAGGGAATAATTCTGCAATTAGGAGATTTCCAGATATTTTAAGGTGTCTTTTTGGCTTCTGTCTGAAAGGCTTTGTGAGACAAAATGATTGGACTAAGTACATTTGTGTACTTACTATACTGTAATGCAGTAACTTGGAATTGTTTCCTTCTTAGTTTTGTTACAATAGCCATGCGTAACACAATGAAAGAAATGCAGTATCACTTTAGCCTTTCACTTTTTAGACAGTTGATATACACTTACAGGCTGCAGATGTAAATGAGATAGCTACATAATTCTTTAACAGTTATTACCTCATAGCTATTGTATCTTTAACTGAAACCTGGATGTAAATGTATGCAATGAGTAAGATGTCAGTCCCTAGGGAATAAGCACCAGCTTAGTTGGAACAGTGCTTCTCAAGCAGTGCCCAAAATATGCACTTGTCACATAATAATGACAGTGGACCTGCCTGTCTTTTTAAAAAATGGAACAAAATTTGCTAACTTTCAAGGGTCAGTTAAAAACACTCCAATTGTAGTGAGTTCATATTTTAGATGCTTTTCTTCCTTAACTAAATCTGTCTCTTTTGGGTCATTGCATTCTAAAAAACTGAAATTTAAACCTTTAGTAGATATATCACTTAGTGAGGGATATGATAGTTGGCAGGGGGGGAGAAGGTTGAGATTATTATAAGATTATTATTTATTTTTTTTTAGAGGGGAGGAATGTGGTATACATAGCTTGGAAAATGTTCGACTCTCAGTATATTAATTCATACTCCTGTTTCTACAAGGGTATTCTTCCATGCATGTGAAGCCAGATTGCCATGGAAAAATGAATGCATTTTAACCACAGTTCAGTTTTGATTTGTGTAACTTCATACTTATGGTGCCCTTTCCTTCATATCTAACTGACATTCCAGAATTTCCAAAATTCTTTTCTTATGATAAACAGTTCAAATGGCAGTCTAATATATCTTTGTTCTTTTCCCTTTTGACATTTATTTTTTTCACACCACTGACAAGACCATGTAGTGGCTTTCTAGATTCATTTAGCAGTCTCATATTTATGCTACATACACCTTAACAGGCTGAAATGCTTTCCAGTCTTTTAAAAATTGTTGGAAGGGGCAGTTCTGTTTTTTTCCAGCTATTTGGCTGTGCTGAAGAAGAGAGCATATGCATGTGGGGTAACACAAAAAATGAAAAGATAGTATTGTGCAGGAAGGAAAAACAGCCCATGTGACACTGCTGTGTTCAGTTTATTAAGTGGACCAGCTGAGGTGTAGGCTGTCAGTTATGCTCCCGCTTGCATACGTGTATACAGTTACAATTAATAGAGACCTATGCCAGTTACAGCTCAGATGAGTCAGGACACTGAAACCTGGATGAACTGCAACGCTTGCTCCAGCCAGTCAGTGTCAGGCTCTGGGCAATGGCTTGATGCCAGCTGGTTATAGTTCCACTTCACATGCTCAGCATCTATGTGGCATTGGGTGGGTGTCCATGTGTCAGCATTGTCTCATGACCTCTCTTGTTGGCAGGGGTATAGTCAGATTTTGGCAGAGGCTGCCCATCACATCTCTCAACAGTAGTATAACCTTATAGTTTTCCAGCAGTTTCAGGCTTTGTTCTTCTGTCTCTTGTTGATCTGTGGCCTTTACTGAGGCTTGTTGAGTTGTCCCAGCTCATTGGATTTGGTTCTTCAACCCTTGAGGGAAGGTTATGATGGTGCTGCTGACAGGTAGCTAATTTCCCCGTGGCATTCCCTGTGTGCTGGCATTCCAGAAAGTACTGTACAGGGGGGAAAAATGCTTCACTGCAGAATGTAGAGATCTTAATAGCATCTGTTTTCTTCCCAACCATTCAGTGTGCTGGTGTTTGGCAGTTTGGCTCCACGTGTAAATTTTCAGGATATAGGCAAGAAGTGCAACTAAAAGAAGTAGCCAACAGACAGTGGTTTGCTATAGTTCATGCAGAAAGGGCCAGCAACTCTGCTTAGAACAGTATCCATGTCCTCAGTAATGGTGGTGACACACCCCAGGGTACAGTCCCCAGCTACTACTGGGCCTACTGTTCCTTGTAATATCAGAGATCTTAATCTAGAGTGAGCTCCAGAAGGAAGACACAGTTCTGCAGGTTTGGGGCTGCAGGGAGTGCCTGTGGCCTCTTGCCAAGGCTGGGACAGCATGAGGTAGTTTCCATGCCCACAGGAGGTGTGCAGTTATTAAGGATCTGTGTCACGAAGTAAGGGAGCAGCAGGAAGAGGTCAGCAGTCTATACTGCATCAGAGGTATTGAGAAGGAGATTGACCAGATCTTTTCCAACACTCTGCACTCCGAGATTCCAAACTACCAACCGTACTGAAGGGAGCACAGTCAGGTACAGCCTGTGTCTGTGCATTTAGGAAGTGGATACTCCCTAAAATGAAGGTTGAAAGATAATGGCTTTTAGCACTGGGAGGAGGGTTTCTGTTCCACCTAAAGATTTGCAGCTACAGAATAGGCTCACACACCTCATGGCTGATGAGGAGCTATCAAAGCATTTGTGCCAGCTGAGTCTGAGCCACATAGGAGCACCAAAAAGGAGTGACAATAATGGGAGACTTCCTTCTGCAGGGAGCAGACACCCCAGTCTGCCAACTTAATTTAGTCTCTATGGAAGTTTGCTGCTTGCTGAGAGTTTGAATTTGGGATGATGCAGAAAGACTGCCAAAGCTTGTCCAGCCTTCAGACCATGGGCCCTGCTGCAATTCCATGCGAGCACTAGCAATACTGCCAGGGTAACCTGGAAAGATTCGGTGGCTCCAGAGGGCAATGGTCAAGGGCATTGGAGCCCAGGTGGTTTTCTTTTCAGTTCTGTTGGTGAGATGGCAGATGGATCCTGCAGGTCAACAACTGTTTATACAGCTGATGTTGTTAACAGGGTTTTGGTTCCTATGACCATGGGACCTCTTTCTGAGGATTAAAGACTGCTGGTCAGCTAAGTGGGACAAAATTATCTTTGCCATCAGGTCAGACAACCTGATAAAAAGAGCTTTAGGCTAAGAATGGTGGGAGAGGAAGAAGACCAACAATCAAGTGAGAAGTGGTGAACTGGATTGGCAAGCAAAGGATCTGCTGTGATGTGAAAAAAATGGTCACTGTAATCAACAAAATGAAACTGAACTGGGGATGTTCCAAGTGTATGCACAGAAATTAGCATGTGCCTATAGGACAGCATTATGTGGAAAGCTCTCATTCCCATTCTGGGAAGTCACCATGACCTGGTTCTTCTCTGAAGTATCTGTATGGCTTGCTTGTGTTATACAAGGAGAATCTGAGAGCTGGAATTTATTACCCTGGATAAAGGAATGCTTAGGAGGGATCTTAGGGTATATAAAAATATCTGATGGGAAAGGAGTAAAGAAGATGGAACCACACTTTTCTCCATGGTATCCAATATCCGAACAAGGGATAGTAAGCACAAGTTGAAATACAAGAAATTCTATTTAAACATAGGAAACACTGAAACTGGTTGCCCAGAGAGACTGTGGTCTCTCCTTCCTTAGAGGGTCTCAAAACTCCACTGGACATGACCCTGAGCAATGTGCTTTGACCCTGGTGGTTGGACTAGGTGATCTCCAACCTCAGCGGTGCTGTGAAGAACTTCATTCTAGATGTATAAGAGTCAGCCTAATATGCTGAGTTGACACTTCTTTCCCATAGATATCTAGCTCTGGAGGAGCTACCGAGAAACCTTTCGGTAGTGAAGTTGTTGTTGTTTCTGACTTTGCAGATTCAGAAATTCTTGATTGCTTCCTTTGAAAAGTGTTGTTTATTCATACAAAGTCAGAAAAGGGACAGATTTCAGGCCAAAATGCATTTGTAAGCTAAAATGAAAGAAAAATAGAGAGATTAAGACCTGTCACAGAGTAATGCCAGTATGCTAGAGAATGTTTCTGATCTCTTACCTTATTTGTCTGGTTTTCAAGTGCTAGCTCTGAGGGAATATAGTGGCAGGAAATAAAATCTAAAAGTGTTGCATTCCTTGAAAATGAGTTCTCTATTTTGTAATATAAAGAGCAGAACCACTTTCAGAAGTTGATGTAAAGCTTTGTAGAATGATGTTGCATGCTTGCGTACTGTGGATGGATCAAATGCTTACTAATTATACTTTGATTTTCCTATGTGTCTCTGAATGTCTTGTTGACTTTAATGTCTGTAAACATTATTATTGAGGCTGTTGCAAAATATGGTTAGCTTTTCCTCTTCACTGTAATAATGGGTTTTCATATAACACGACTTCAAGTTGACCGTTAATGTTAGCTTGACACTTTCCGGTCATTTCAAGTTGTTCTTCTCCCTTGTCAATAATACAGATGGGCAGTCACATTATACGGCTAGATTCCAAAGTTAGGTATGCACAAACTTGGCAAGTAAAACCAGTCTATTAAGCAGTACTGTAATAAAGAAGAATTTTATAAAAGTGTACCTCTGTATTTAAGTCGTCTGCTAGCTGCCACTAATTTTTCCCTTCTCCACAGAATGTGTACGTAAACATAAACCGCATCATGTCAGTAGCAAATCGCCTGGTTGAGTCTGGCCATTATGCTTCACAGCAAATAAAACAGATCGCTAGTCAGCTGGAGCAAGAATGGAAGGCGTTTGCTGCAGCCTTGGATGAACGTAGCACGTTACTGGATATGTCCTCCATCTTCCATCAGAAAGCTGAACAGGTTAGTGAACGAGCGCTGATGAAAATTTCCATGCTGGAGTGTGAGTTGTACTGTTTGCTTTTGATTTAGCCAGAAGTACAAGAGAGTGATTGAAGAGGTTGGCAAGAAAGCCAGAGCATTAATTTCTGCTCATTTCAGCTGATACTCAAAACAAAAACTTGCTCTCCTCAGGACAGACCACTGCTCTTGTATTCTCTGCAAAATGTCTCACCAGTATCAATGAAAGGTAAAATTTAGCTAGATTAGATGTATGAATTGAAATGAAGTGGAATTAAATGCTTAACTGTATGAAGTTTTCAAGTTGAAAGAAAGGGGGTGGGTGGCGGGGAAAGTACAGTAAGTATTGATATAATGCCTTTTCTACATCCAGAAATCATCACTTGTTCTCTTGTCCTCTTGTCCTCACCACTCCACCCCAATCAGTCCTTGAGTATCACGATTTAACTCGTAGTAATTGCTTATAGAAAACTAAGTTGAACTGGCCTGAAAGTTGAGAAGTTAATTAACTGTCTTCTGAATCTGAAATTGTGGTTCAGATGTGGGAGATGTTTACTTAGTATCCCATAAGAGAATTCTCCTGTATTAAACAAAAAACTTAGCTTTAGGCCTATACCAATTATTTTAATTAAGTCATTAACAGTGTGTAACTGCCAGAAAAGAGGTGTATGTAGGGGAAATAGGAATAAATATCCCCAAGTTAATAGTCTTGTTGGTGAAAGCATGTTTTCCCCTCAAGGGAATTCAGTTCTGAAGGAGCTGCTGTCTGTGTGTGTGCGCTGTTGAGTCACCCATTGATACTATAGACTGCTCTGTACCTCTGGTGTATTTGGAGAGCAGAGGTTCTTGGATGGTTATGGCTGACTGAAGCTCTGGTGTGCTGTGTGGCTGCTGTAAATACTTTTCTTTCCATTCGCCTTGTTAAATTGGATCCAAGAAAAGGTCGCATGTCTGATTTAACTTTAATTTGGAATAAATGAAGGAACCACTTGGGAGTTAATAACTGCAAAAATAGAAGAGGCAGTGCACTTCATTTTGAGAAGTTGTTTGGTTTTTTTCCAGAATTATACTACACAGATGTTCAGCTTCATAAATGTTGGGAAATTAGAAATGTGAATGTATTGAGATACATTGCTTTTCATTATATTAGTGGTGATGTTGGTTTGACTGTCCTTAGACTAAGGTAAAGTATACAAACTGATGCCACTAAATAAATGTTTTAGCAGGTTTTACAGAAAAACTGTAGATTCATAGAATAGTTTGGGTTAGAAGGGACCTTTAAAGGTCACCTAGTCTACTCCCCCTGTAATGAGCAGGGACTTCAACTAGATTAGTTTGCTCAAAGCCCCACCCAACCTTACCGTGACTGTTTCCAGAGATGGAGCATCTGCCATCTCTCCGGGCAACCTGTTCCAGTGTTTCACCACCATCATTGTAAAAGTTTTCTTCCTTGTTTCTAGTTTAAATCTACCCTCTTTTAGTCTAAAGCTATTACACCTCGTTCTATTGCTACAGACCCTGCTAAAAAAAAATAAATCTAAAAGAGTTGAAGGTATAAAAGTCATGAGCCAGCTTGAAGCATTTGATAATGTGGGGTATGTTACCAGTATTGGTGCTTTTTTAATTATTCAGGTTTACATTTAAGTGCTGTCAGCCATACCAGAAGGGGAGAGATGGTGAAAAATGAGCAGATAGGTATATCTTGAATCAAGAGCCATCCTTTTCCATAAGAAAATGATGTTCATTAGAATTCAGGGGAGTAAATTTTGTGTGTGTGTGCTGGGCAACTGTGGGAGGGGTCGGTGTTACCTTCTTGGGTACTAAATGTAAATGTAAACAGGAGGAAAGAGAATAATGAGAGAAAATAGTACAGCATCTGCTGAGATTAATTTACTTTCTAATTGCTCCTTCTGTGTTTTTTTTTTTTTATGATTAACTGTGATGGATTGTCGTAGCTGATCTGTAAGATATCTGACTGTGATAGAGTAACTGTTTCATTAAGAGTGGAGAGTAAGTTCAAGGAAAACAGAGTTTAGAATAAGAGGAATGATCCTTTTAGAGACTGGTGATGGATGCTTGACTTACATAAAAAATATTATTAAAAAATAAGCAGCCAAAGAAATAACACATCCTTCTTGAATGCATGTCTTTCCCTGCAAGTGACAGGTGAGTGTTACTGCCTGCTGTCAGACACAGTGAAGACTGCACTATCAGTGCCTATTGATGCATGCAAGAGGTATAGCTCTGTGGGCCCACATGGAGCTTCTTACAATGTTCAGTGCTTGATGTTAGAGATGTTTTTAAATTGTCCCTGGTGAAATGAGAATTAAGTATCCTAAGTACTTTTAACACCCTTCCTCTCAGTTTTCAAACAATAATGAAGTACTAGAAATGATCTGTGGATTTTTGGTTCCCTCTCCCCCGNAGGAATTAAGATGCACATGATGAGAGAAATGGCTTTTGAGACTTGAACTTGACATGAATACAGGACAAACTTCATTTACAGATACCCCATGTACTTGGCTGTATGAAGTTTAATGATGATGAAAACTACTAGAAAAACAGCTCTTTTTGTCTCTTTCCTTTCCCAGCATAACAAGGGTATAAAATTCATGCCCCCTAGCTGTCAAAAATAAGTTGACAGAACTTCAGTTATGCATACAGCTGATAGCAGTTTCTTGTCTGTCAAGACAGCTTAAACTTCAGATATAGGTTAAATTGTCTGCAGAAGAGATTCTGTTGCAGTATCCTCAATTTCCGTGGAAAGGCTTGACTTGAGCAGCTATGCTGACCTAGCTGTGTGCTCAAGGTTCAGTGCTAGTCCTGTGAGACCCCTGCTTAGGTTGTAAATCCCTTACATGCTTGCTGCTGTAGTAGCTTGCCAAATGGATTTAGTGCTTCTCTGCTTGTGGAAGTTAGTGCTTTGGGGACTGAAGTGTGAATTTGCTGTGCTCTGACACTGCTTTGCCTCCTTGATGATTTCTTTCCAGCAAAAGACAAATCTGGAGTGGTTTTGGTGAACAGTTCACCATTAATTCTTTTTGTATGCATGCATGTACACACCTGTGCATAGTGACTTGGTTTTCTCTGAAGGTAGAGAAAAGGTGAGGTGATACCCATTAACTCCCTGTGCAATCACGGTGTCAGGAGGTAAGAGCTGAGGGTCTGGACTTGAAAGTTTTATCATATTTTACCCATTTGTATATACAAAACGTAAACTGTCTTTTATGCATCTGAAATGGTAGGTGCAGGGTAAGCTAAACTTTTGTTTAGTTGCAAAGTCAAGAAGAGGAGCAAGAGTAAACTTGAAGCACCGTTATTGCCAGAAGTTTTATTGGTTCGGAAGGCCGTCAGTATACAACTAAGCCTTGCTTGTCCATGAAGGCTTCAGAGTTCCATATAACTAAAAGCAGAGGTATAATCAGGCTTAAATATTTTTTCTATTCTGATATAAACTTCATTTTGCTCAGTTCAGAAATACATAAAACATTTTTCCTTTAAAAAGTCACTTCAGTGGCTGTCACACAGATGCCGGTCTTTTTGTATGTTACCAACATTTGTGTACATATTGACAGAACCCTAAATCAAGCAGGATGGTTTTTTTTTCTCTGTTGCAGTACATGAGCAATGTGGACTCATGGTGTAAAGCCTGTGGTGAGGTGGAGCTTCCCTCAGAACTGCAAGATTTAGAAGATGCTATCCATCATCATCAAGGGATATATGAGCATATTACCTTGGCTTACTCTGAGGTACGTGACTTGTTTGCTGATGTGCTGACATGATGCTGTACATGTCCTTAGGTTGCTGACTTTGATAAAAAGGTGTAGTGTTTAGATCGTGAAGTGGCATCTCTTGTTGCATAATGTGTTAGTTGGAAACTCAAGTGCCTGGCTTCTTTTTTAATTTATCATACTGGATGTTGCTACTACTGTTCAAAAGTTAAGTCTTCCCCTTAATCTACTGAAAGAAGTTTAAAAGGCAAGATGGAACCATGTGTAGTACGGAGAACCCATGCGGTGTACTAAGTATGCTTTAATTTAGATCTGCATGTTGTGACCTTTTAATAGCAGTATGATACTGCTGTTTAAACACTTACTTGAAGGGAAGCTAGTTGGGTATTCTTTGGAAAGCGTTCTCTTGGCACAGATTGCTTTAAGTGTATTTTGAAAAATCCATCTCTGAAACTGCCTCACAAAAAGGCTTAATCATCAAAGCATGTCACTTGACAAGCCGGAAGGTAATATTCTTAGTTCTGCTAACCTCAAAGACACTTAAATGAGCCAGCATGCCTATGTAGTCAGCACATGTATGATTAGCATATCCGATGCTGCTGCTCTAATCTTGGATTCCGCACACAGTGAAGTAATAATATTTCTTAATATTTCTAATAGTTGCATTTACAACCCAAGATAAAATGGTTATTCTGAAAGTAGCCTAGAAAGTGATGACTAAAATATCTATTGTTTTTACTAAAATTCTGAGTTCTCTCATGTGCTTCAGGTAGCTGAAGTGAGAAATTAAATGGGTATTGACTTCACTGTTGGCTAACAGATATTTTCTGCATTTCCTGTTAAGCTTTTCTTGCTTTGTTTTTCCAGGGTTGCTCTTATGAGAGGGTAAAATTACTATTTTATTTTTTGTTAAATTGGACAGGTGTTTTTCTGGATTAATTAATTACAATTGTACATTTGGCTAAAAAATGATCAGTAGACACAGGATAGCCTAAGGATAGCTTAGGCCATAGCTTACACCTTCTTTTATAAGGAGCTCAGGTGGGATTGAATTAATTGTTTTGATTTATACATTACATTAAAGATAAAACTACTTTCTGATGAACCAGCTCTATTATGAGCAACTGAATTATAAGTCTGGTCACACTTCATTTAACAGTAATGGAGGGTAAGGTTAGTGCTGATGGTCAGTCTTAGTGTATCCAAACAGTGTTTTTTGAATACCTGCCATCTTAGGGCCTCCATAAACTTCACCGTGAGTTAAATGTCCAGAGTTCATCTGAGTTGTTGCTCTTTTTGTGTAAAATACACACTGATATCCCCATTCCATACACCTTGATACATCAACTGATTTAATGACATACTGAAGCACACCTTTCGTGATAAAACTTACTCTACATACCTGTTTTAACTCACTCTTGAGTGAGGATCCCTTTGTAAAACAGCAGACAAAGGTGTAGCATAGTTTTTTTTGTAGATTTATGTAGAGAGAGGCAGTCTGGGATGCACATTCCACAAAGAGTGCAGGAAGAAATAAGGCAGCTAGGGCTGTCTAGAGTAATGATTATAAAGCATTGAAGTTAAAATAGTGGAACTTTTTAATTTGGTTTTGGTTATTTTGGATTGGTGTCTTTGTGTTTTTTTTCATCAGGGATGTGACTGGATTAGAGCCTGCTGTTAAGTGTAAATAAGTACTGTGGATTACTGTGTTAAATACTGTCTGATTGCTGGTGATGCATAATGAAAATAAATTATATGGGTAGATTACAGGATTGTTCTGGCAAGTACCTTGAAAATTAATTAATGTAGCTTTCAACTTTGGGATATCTAAGATTTTAACAAAATCTTCATCGGTGCTGCTCAAAAGAGAACCTAACATGAGGTGCTTCTCTTCTTATTTCAGATCGTTATTTTTCCCCATCTGGTAAAGCAATAGCTTTGTCTTTAGCAAACAGAATTGGTGCAGAAATAATAGCTCTGTGTATGTACACATTGTGCTCAGAAGTGTTTATTTTGTATTATTTAAACACATGTTCCTTTTTGAAGATTGATGGAGTTTTCTCTCTGTGTAAAGATATTACAGAACTATTGCTTATCATTATTAGATGCATGGCTTCATTTCTGTTACAGCATGGAGCTTCTTTCATTTTGTGATGAATGAACAGTGGGCGGAGAGAGAGAGAAACGCTGTGGAAATTACACCACTTTGTCATTCATTTTAGATTACAATGTCTTGACAACATGACTTGGTTGCAAAGTAGAAGACAGTAATTTTAAGAGAGTAAATGCTTTTAAGACTAGACAGTCTGATTTTACTGAGGATAATTACTATATATTACTAAAAAGTAACTTACTAGCTTAAGCAACTGGTGTGCCTGAAAATCCAATAGCTGTGCCTTAAATGAAGGTATATATCTCACTAAAATCTTCAGGTAGTTATACATTGGGAAGGAAGAAAACTCTAGTGTGTTAACTCCAAAGAGGAAATGAGCATAATGATTTGTATTGTAAAGCTAATACTAAGCAGATCAAGGGGCTGTCACAATTGTTTGGTTGTTTTGGTTTCCCCCCCCCCCGAATTTAATAGATTCTGGATAGATAACTGAAGTCCATTATCTTGAAATATTTGGAAGACTTGTACCTAGGCTACTGCTTTAGATACAGAAAAGAAAAAAACCCTCCTCATTATAGTAACTACTATGGACTATACTCTCTTTCTGCCTGACGACTTCATAAGATCTAATTTTCCAAGTGATCTTCGTTGTCTGTATTGATACTAACTACTAAAATGAAAGAGCTTAAATTGGAACTGAAAAATAAACTCACTTGTAAACTAATAATTAGAAAAGAATTTTCATTCTAGTCTGTTTTACTACTGAATAGCAAATTTTAAATGTGGCTAGATTTAGTGAAAATTGTTGAAAATAGCCACTGGGGGAAAGCCTTGACAAATTTTCTGGTTTTGACATGGTGTTGATTTGATGGATTCAGACTATTGTTTACACTCCAGTCTTGTGGGTTTGGATTCATTTTTTCTGCCTGTTAGATGAGCTATTAGAGAAGTTCTTTACAGATCACTGAATGATACTGAATTGTAACAGTTTCCTGAGCTTCATGCTGAAAGTGACAGTATAGTTAAATGGCAATGAAAGGTGCTTTCCACAGCCTTGGCAAGTGCTAAACATTAATAGCGACCAGATAAGACAGGATTATTGCTTTTTAATTAGTCTGCAAGGTAAATCTGAATATTTTTGCAGTGGTTTGAATCAGAGAAGACAACTAGAAGTGACCAATGTTTCCTGTTGGCATCAGTAGTTAAGCACATTTTGGACAAGAGTATCTCTCTGTGCTGCATGGAAAGGTTTTAAGTGGTTAAATCAGTTTTAAGTTTACTGTAACAGTGTTTTGGCTTTGGCTTACTAGTAACAGTAATAATTTAGAAGCTGTAAATTGTGTCAAATAAAATCATGTTTTAAGTTTATATGTGTTGGTCTAAATATATTTATCACATTAATATTATCCTATGGAAAGTAACCTCACAGTTCACTTTTACAGCAAATGAAGAGAGATGCTCCTGGAAGGATAATTCTTGCCAAATACTTAGTTTTAGGTGTTTTTTTTGACCAGAGAAAGAGCTGAAAGATATTAAAGCTAGACTTTACCTGTTTAAAAAAAAAAAAAAATCACTTTAAAGGAAAAACGGTCTTCAGATAATTGAAAAATTAAAAGACAGGCTGTTATTTAGAAGAGTGCCACTTCTTAAAGGTGTCTTATGTAGAGGGAGAATACATGGTTTTGGTTTTGTGGTGTTTTTTTTTTCTTTTTTTTTCCTCTATAACTGCATGTAATCATGCTGGGAATAAAAAAACTTCTTCATTGGTGCTTTCTAACTTCTTAGACATCTGAGTCTGAGACATCTAAACCGGGGAGAGATTGGGGAATGAAATAATAGTCTAACAAGCTTTTGTCAATACAAGTGAATTCTTGGTCCTTTCTGGTGATTAGGTGAGCCAAGATGGAAAGTCACTTCTTGACAAACTTCAGAGACCTTTGACTCCTGGGAGTTCTGATTCCCTCACTGCTTCTGCCAACTACTCAAAAGCAGTTCATCATGTCCTGGATGTCATCCATGAAGTTCTGCACCACCAGCGCCAACTGGAAAATATTTGGCAGCACCGAAAGGTCCGCTTGCACCAGCGGCTTCAGCTATGTGTTTTTCAACAGGATGTTCAACAGGTAGGTTTTATTTCTCTAAATGCCTTTATCAGCCTATGATTTATTACTAGTTGCGTTGACAGGTGGGGTTTGATTACCAAACCCTGCATTCTTTATTTCAGCAATTTAGTAGTTCCATGGGATTGACTGACTGATTCCAAGTTCTGTGTGTTATCAGAGGGCATTGGCCGTTACAGGTAGAAATTATATCTGTAAATTGCCTCTGTTTCAGTTTTGTGGGTTTTTTTGTTTGTTTGTTTGTTTTAATTTATCTCTTTATTTACTTGGGATGAAACAAATTTTCATTCTAGATGTTCATTCTGAATCTGTGCTGGAACCTGCCATTCTCATTCTAGGTAGATTCTGGACTTGAAGTGTCAGACTTGTATGAGCAGCATGCAAAAAAAATGAATAGTGCTGTTCTGTATTAAATTTTTAGCTTCAAATCCTCAGTGGTACTTATTTGATAGGGTTTCTTTAAAACCTGAGTGATATACTAAAGAAGTATAAAAAATACAGATAATACTGCTTTCAGACAATGATGCTGTTCTTCAGTGAACAATTAGCTGCCGTATTTTACTATTATGATAACATCCACAGAAGTTAGTACTTAGGTACAAACATCTCTAATATGATTTTAGCTTCAAAAGGTAAAGCTGTAAAGAATTCCTTTGCTGATAAACTTTTAATAAACAGAAGTAGTTTGCCTTAGGGTGCAGTTGACAGAGACATTAGTAATTTATCCCTTAATAGCTCACCTTCATAAAAAGGTATTTGCTGGTCATTTTATTTCAGTGTAAAGGTGTTCACAAATCAGGAACTGCAGAATGGGTTTTTTAGGCAGCCAGTCATACATTCTGGTTCAGCTAATCTTGTTTCTTCCAGATTAGTTGCACTTTAAATCAAATTTCTTGTACATACCTGTTTCAAGAAGATGCTGAACATGAGCAGTTGGGAGTGAAATAACGTGATTCTATCATTTCCAGTAGTTGACAAAAACACTTAATTCAGTGGCAAGAGTGACCAATCTTGTTAGTTCAACTTATCTACACAGTACCTCTCTCTTCCTGTAAATTAAACAGCTTAAAAATACTTAAGTACTAAATTAAGTGTTAATCTATTAAAAAATTATTGCTTCATTTTTGAAGTATAAAAGGGCATGTATTGGAAGGCAGGCAGTTATCCAACTTCTTAATCAGATGTGATGAAAGAGACCAGCATGAAAAATTTTACCTTACAGAAAAAAGTAAAAAAAGTGTGCTCAGTATTATGAACAGTCAGGAAAGACATGGAGAAACAAACTGAAAACACTCTTATGCCATTGTATAAATCCTAGAAGCACTTTGTGAAGATTACTATGTAAATAATAGCTAGTCAGGACAGTCCAGTGCTGGTACTTGCATGGGTAGTTAGTGAGGGGCACTTGTTAAAACAGATGAGGTACAGTCTGCAAATTAATCACCTCTTAGACTTAAAAGGCTCATAAGGAATCTTCAGAAACTGAAATTAACATGGTAGTTTGCTTCTTGTAGGGAAAATTGTAGGTCCTTTTAGTGGTAGCCTAGTGCAAAGAAGTGCAGATTGGATCCTGGAACTTTCTCCTCTAGTCAGAATTCAATGTAGATAGGATCTACTTAACCTCAGGAGATCACTTGGCCTAGTTTGCCTATTTGCTAGATGCCTAATTCAGGTTTCAGGCTGGTAGGCCAGGCTGCAGGCAGCTTATTTCCTGAGGGAAAAGGTGTTCATTAAATGCTATAGAGAATCTTATTGTGCCATTCCCACTCTTTGCCTTTACTGTCTTGGGAATCACATAATGTTCATAGGAAATTCTCATTTTCTGCTCTTCCCTAAGTCATGGCTCTCGGAGTGAAGGAGTTAGCTCTGAGACTGCTTTTTTTCTTTGAAGTTGGCAAATAACCCTCCAGTTAGACTCAAGTCATTGTAGAGTCATCACCAGTTCCTTCAGCAAGAAGCTGGATTTTCCTTCCTTGTATGAGACCTGTCAGCCCTTGGAACCAGTACATTGTATGTCAAATAGTCACAGGCTTGAAAACAACAAAGTAGATGCCTTTACCTATTTTTATAACTTTCAATATCAAGAATGTGTTATCCAAATCACGCATGTGGATTGTGAGTATACAAGAAGTTTTCAGTGTGAACTGATTGACTCAAGGGAGTTAATCTACCTAGACTCATTATTCAGTACATGCTTTACCTACTGGTTAGAGAAACTCTATTCTTGCTGTTTATGCCTCTGGTTTCTCTATATGATTTCATTAAGATACCAAGATACTGTCTTGACA
>VZRU01018561.1:45077-110082 GCA_013398155.1 Pedionomus torquatus
TTTCAGTTTTGTGGGGGGTTTTTTTGTTTTGTTTGTTTGTTTGTTTTAATTTATCTCTTTATTTACTTGGGATGAAACAAATTTTCATTCTAGATGTTCATTCTGAATCTGTGCTGGAACCTGCCATTCTCATTCTAGGTAGATTCTGGACTTGAAGTGTCAGACTTGTATGAACAGCATATGTGATGAAACAACATGTGTATGTGTACACATACATGTGTATGTGTAACCAGGACATGCTTTTCCCATTCATTCCCAGTTAGGCTTACTGTTGTTCAAACATATGTGTATGAACAACAGTGATGAAAGAGACCAGCATGAAAAATTTTACCTTACAGAAAAAAGTAAAAAAAGTGTGCTCAGTATTATGAACAGTCAGGAAAGACATGGAGAAACAAACTGAAAACACTCTTATGCCATTGTATAAATCCTAGAAGCACTTTGTGAAGATTACTGTGTAAATAACAGCTAGTCAGGACAGTCCAGTGCTGGTACTTGCATGGGTAGTTAGTGAGGGGCACTTGTTAAAACAGATGAGGTACAGTCTGCAAATTAATCACCTCTTAGACTTAAAAGGCTCATAAGGAATCTTCAGAAACTGAAATTAACATGGTAGTTTGCTTCTTGTAGGGAAAATTGTAGGTCCTTTTAGTGGTAGCCTAGTGCAAAGAAGTGCAGATTGGATCCTGGAACTTTCTCCTCTAGTCAGAATTCAATGTAGATAGGATCTACTTAACCTCAGGAGATCACTTGGCCTAGTTTGCCTATTTGCTAGATGCCTAATTCAGGTTTCAGGCTGGTAGGCCAGGCTGCAGGCAGCTTATTTCCTGAGGGAAAAGGTGTTCATTAAATGCTATAGAGAATCTTATTGTGCCATTCCCACTCTTTGCCTTTACTGTCTTGGGAATCACATAATGTTCATAGGAAATTCTCATTTTCTGCTCTTCCCTAAGTCATGGCTCTCGGAGTGAAGGAGTTAGCTCTGAGACTGCTTTTTTTCTTTGAAGTTGGCAAATAACCCTCCAGTTAGACTCAAGTCATTGTAGAGTCATCACCAGTTCCTTCAGCAAGAAGCTGGATTTTCCTTCCTTGTATGAGACCTGTCAGCCCTTGGAACCAGTACATTGTATGTCAAATAGTCACAGGCTTGAAAACAACAAAGTAGATGCCTTTACCTATTTTTATAACTTTCAATATCAAGAATGTGTTATCCAAATCACGCATGTGGATTGTGAGTATACAAGAAGTTTTCAGTGTGAACTGATTGACTCAAGGGAGTTAATCTACCTAGACTCATTATTCAGTACATGCTTTACCTACTGGTTAGAGAAACTCTATTCTTGCTGTTTATGCCTCTGGTTTCTCTATATGATTTCATTAAGATACCAAGATACTGTCTTGACAATTTGAAGCTGCAACCTCTGGTGCCAACGCATTTCTTTCTACCGCTTTAGATTTCAAACTAGGTGTATGTACATGAGATGTGGTCTGTGCTTGACATGTTCCAAAGCCCATGTCTTAATATGGTAGTTGCCACTGCCAGAGACTGGATTGTCCTTTGGTTTATCCATGTAATGGCCACTAACATCCACATTGGAGTCTTCTGAAATGTTGTATGTTGAAGCATAGCTCTTTGTTATGTTACTTAAACTAAAATTTCAGGCATGGGTGTGTCTTGGCCACTACCTTATGAATCACAATGTGAGTTGTGGTTAATGTTCTATTTCATAATACAACTTCTCATACTTACATTCTAGTGCAGATCATGATATAAGACAATGAAAATTCAACATCCATACCATACAAATTAATCTAATAGCCAGGAGCAGATGCCTTTAAGATAATGGCAAGCCCATAACGGTATTTCCCTGGAATAGCCTTGCTTCAGCAGATTGTAGATCCTTTAGCTTTGGAAATCCATCAGGGAAAAAAAGTAATCTTGGATAAAAAGGATTCTTTTTTTCTTGCAAAACAAAACCAAAAAAACGTATCAGATCATCTAATCTGAGAAATGTTAGCTCTTCAATTGAATAATCATTGACACCATTCAGTGCATGACACTGCTTGGGTTTGAGGTTCTGGTTAAATTAGTATCCAACGAATTTCTGGAACAGATTATGTAAAGCTCCAAAGCAACTTTGTTAAAGACTGTAGTTTTCATTTGCACGTTCCCTTGGACTTTTTAGTCTTTGTTAAGACCTTAAAAAAAAAATAAAATTAAAATTTCTAGCATGATTTAGTAACTAGCATGACAGCCTTCTTAAATTTCATCAATAAAGCTTTTTTGGTTTGTGGTTTTTTTTGGTTTTTTTTTTCCCTATGTCAAAATAAACTTGCGTGTTTTTCTCTTGCACTTTTTGTAGTTAAATTGCACATAGTGGCAAGCAACCAAGTGCATTCTAAGTGAATCTATAATTGGCCTCCAGCATGAGCCTGTGATTTCCTCCTCTTTCTTCTGATGGTGTAATTTTCTTTTGGATTAATGAAGTAAGTTGGTTCATGGAAGTGTTAAGTGAGTGACAGAACTGAGCTGGAGGAAGCAATTGGCTGATTCAGCTGATAGTTCATGTTACTTCCACCTAAGAAAACTGGTTGATTTTTTTTCTTCAGTCTTATATGGGGAAAGTGTTTCTAGGGATCTTTCCAAATCAACAAACTGTTGTGTGAACTGTATACACAAAGAATCATCTGCTAATTTCTTGGAGTAGCACGTGAAATTAAAAATAGTAAATAAATGTAAATTACAGCAAACCTCACATTGGATATGTGAAAGCTTATGACAGTCTTAAACCTGAACGGAATTCTGAGTTTTACCTTAGATAGGAGAAACATCTAGTTTCTGGTTAGTTCTTACATTAATGCCAAAAAAAGAGGGTGTTTATTTAAAAAAACCCACCACCAACAAAAACACAAAAAAAAGCTGCACAAAACCAACAAAAGCCAACAAAACAAAAAAAATCACATAATTGGCTGTTGCACTCAATTGTTGATAATAATCCCTCTAGTGGAAAAATGTTAACAAAAGTATAATTTCATTTTAAGAATTAACAAGCTTACCGAGCCTTTCACCTACGGAAGGGAAGGGAGCTGGCCCTGGCAGTACTTAATATGAAGCAATAAAGCAATAAAGCAGACTTGCAATAGCAATGTGGATTTTGTGCTGCTAGGCCATGAAAGGACAAAATTGAACTTAGCAGAAACATCTCTAGAGTGATGCTGCCAACACTCCTAAGGTCAAAATTTTGGAACCTGAAAGAACACTACTAATGGCTTGCAAGGCGGAGCTTAGGAAAATATACTTGTAGTTGGGCGGGGGGGGTGTTGGTGTTTTTTTTTTGTTTGGTTTGGGTTTTTTTTTGTGTGTCTGTGTGGTTTTTTGAAATACACATTTGTTAGGTCTTCACTGACCTCAGGTGTCTAATCTATCCATTCTGGATAAATGTGCTGCTTCTGTTTCATTCATCTGCCTACCTCAAGGACTCTGTCTGTGTTTGTTGTAACAATCACTTGTTTCTATCTTAACTAATAAGGAACAGGCCAAGAATACTTGCTACTTGCTCAACATCAAAATATCAAACTAATTTCACCACATGATTCCTTTGTGGTTTGTGGAGCTGGTTCCAGTGCAGAATGCTGTTTGGTTTGGTGGTTTTTTTTGAGAGAGAGAGTTTTTCCACGTTTAACTATCTGAAGACTAGAAATGCAGAGGTTTCCATCTTCCACTTCTGAATATTCAGTTAGCACCAAGTAATTTGTGGAGATCAGACAAGTGAATGTGTGCACAGTAGGTAAAGGGAGCAGGGGGCCAGAGATAAGGACTGGATAATAATGTGGGAAACACTGGTGAATATGAGCACCTTGAATCTGCAAAACATAAAATTGTTTATTTCTGCAAATGGCATATACAAACATACATTTTATACCTCATTTTACATGAACAATGAATTTGTCAAGATGAAGCTGTCTTTCCATGGGAGTTTCTTCTTATATATTCAGTATTGCTGCTAGAAAAGCAAACATTTCTAGATCCCATATAGGGCATAAGGATGGTTCTGCTGAGACTGCAGTTCTAGCCTAATTGTGTTGTTAAAGCAGGATAGTATTATTCACTCTTTCACTAAAAAACATTGAGTCTCTTAAAATCTTATGTATTACTGAACTACCAGAGTGAATTACATTTTCTTTCAGTGTCAGTAGAAGAGTCCTTAGTGTGTTGGTATGATGGTTTCTATAACTCTTAACATCTCCAGGAAGAGGAAGAAAATGTATCAATTAAGAGTGCTAAATGGCTAATATCAATGCCAGCTAATGGTACTGTCCTTTGGTCAAAGTGGTATGCAAAAACTGTCACTGCTAGGCAAGAGCATACCTTAACTTTGACTCTGCTTTTTACATGCTGTGAACATCTCGAATAAAGAATGCTTCCTCAGTTTTGTTAAGAATCAAGGTAAGAAGGCTGTTTAGTAGACTAGTAAGACTTTTATTCATGCTGATTTCACTTAGAGGCAGCATATGTTTCTCTGGTTGACTGGTTTATGTCATGATCTATGTTCTGGATTTCTATGACTATTTCTTCTCTTGAGAAGTTATTGAGCATTGTTTGAAGCAAAAATCATTCTCCCTGGGCTGCTTTCTGTTTTTCATCCCATGCTTTCTGGGACAGATTTTGCTGTTGATTTCATTTGTTAGCTTATAACTGTTAGTAGTCTCCAGAGTCCAGTTTAATCCTCTCATCCAAACATGCCTCTTTGTAGCTCTTTTTATAATGAGAAAAGCAGAGTAACCTCCTGAAATTAGTCAAAATTGTTGGTAATATTAACTTTACAGTTAAGTAAAGCCACATTTGGCTCCTTGCTCTGCCTTCTCTGATCAATACTTTCCTTTGAAAAAAACAAATGTAAATATACATTGATCCAAAACCCAATAATATTCTTTTGGCAATACTAGGAAAAACAAGCATTGCATAAGTGTTGGTGATTTGAGATGGCTGTATTATGTGGTGTTACGGGGTTGTTCGTTGTTTTGAAGATGTCCAATAGGAGAGAGTTTGCAAACAGAAAAAGATTCTAGCAGTCAAGATAACTGAGAAAATCCCACCAAGTGGTTTCATTTTGTCTACTAAAGAAAACATTGATATTTTGTATGGAAATAGTGTATGGGATTACATGTGTATTGAATGTAGCCATGAGTGGTGTGCAGGAATGGTTCTCAAGCCTGTTTGGAAGTGCAAAAAAAGAGAAGTCCTATTCGTTAGTTACAGTAAGTATCAAATGCTTTCAATACAGGAAAAGGGGAAAAAAGGAGAGAAGGTACAGGGTTCTGGCAGGTACTTCAAAACAAAATACCCAGGTTTTAAAGAAAAGAACCCAAACATTGGAGATAAATGTTTAGGTAAAGTGATCTATAGCACTACATACATACTGTATAAAAATGGTCAGCCGACTTAAGGAAATTGTTTATATGCATTTGTATGCAGTTGTCTTGAATTCTGAACAGCATTCTCAAGCCCATGAGTATCTTCCCAAGAATTAAATGTTGTATGCATGCTAGCTAATGAATGAATGAAGATATGGCTAAGATGTATTAGTTTGTAGAAAGACCATGTGTTTTTGTTCACTCACTCATCAGAAACTTAGTATGTGTGCAGTAATTCTTTGTGTTAACTACCAGGAGCTAATTACATATGTACAGTTTTTACTATTTATAAAGCTGTCATCCCAGTCACTGTGGTAGAAGCTTTAATGTCCTTAAAATATCTTTCATTTCTCACTTTTTCAGCTATAAAACTTACAATATGCAATTACGTCTATCTGATGTTTTGAAGAGATGCTTCTTCACAATGGGGGCAAAGTCGTTCATATGCTCCGAATGCAGACGTTTTTAATCTCATAATGATTTCAACTCTATTTTACTGTCTTAATTAAAGATTCTACTACTGAATCTTTCTTCTTGACTTAGTATGTGGTGGGAGAAGTGACTTCTCATCTAAAATAAAACTTCACTGTGTTATTCACCCACACTGTTGGGGAATGTGCAAACTCCATTAGTGTTACATTACAGAAAAATGCCAGCTGAAGCTGTAAATGGATTACAGAGAGACCCTCACAAGGAGTCTAGCCACTTGGATCAGATTACTGTCAAATTGATAAATGTGTAGAAACGAGGTTGTCCTTGGTAAGCTTCAAAATAAACATATCATCTATATCACACAGTTTAGCTAGTTGGAGCAAGTTATTGCCTTGAAAGAAAGTTAATGATATGTAATTAGTGTCCTTCAGTGGCAATATTGTGTTTTAATCCAACAGTCCAGTTCCTTATAAGCACTCCCTTCACACCTTCTTAGCTTCTTGAATAGTTGTCAATTTGTTGCAACACTCAGTACATCCACTCAGTTTTTGTGTGTGTCTCTTCTGTCCCATAGGTATTGGATTGGATTGAAAACCATGGAGAAGCTTTTCTTAGCAAACATACTGGAGTGGGAAAATCCCTTCATCGGGCTAGAGCTTTGCAGAAACGCCACGAAGACTTTGAAGAGGTTGCACAGGTAATCACAGTCATATGAAGGACTATATACTTGTCATGGAAATACATGAAAAATTCCTGCTATAGCACTGAAGGGCTCCACTACCAAAAAAAAAAAATCAGTTCCAATAACGGGCTATTTTGTTGCAAGCTTTTACTTCATTTCTCCTTTTTGCTCTAGCTTCAGTAAGAAAAAAACAAACTCTCACAAGTCCTACAGAGAGTGGAAGCTTTGAAACCCAACAGAGATGCTGCTGCTATTATTATTTATTACTATTTTCAAAATCCTGCTTTCGTATGTTGAGTTGCAGGAGATTGAAAGCTCTTCTTTTAAAATAACTTAATTCCATGGAATTCTAGGATTTAGACTTTTGTGCAGCCTGCACAAGAGGATGGAAAGGAATTAGAAGCCCTGTTCCCTGACTTGGGAAGCTCCCAAATCCCCACAACAGTCTAATGCGGGAAAGGAGATGAATCCTAAGAAGCCAAATGAGCCAGTGAACTGGCCAACGTGTCTTTGGGTCTTTTCTTTCAATGCATTTGAGTTTGTATATGTCTTTCTCTTCTGAATCACTGATACCAATGCTTTTTGCTTAGGAAGACTCTAGTTTTAGTAAGCAGAGCTGATCAGGCTAGATGCAGGCTAGAATCCTCCCCAGCAGTAACATGCATTGTCTGTCCAGTCTTCATGCTTGGTAAGAGTAAACATCTCCAAACTTCTTCAAGAAAAATCTCATTAAATTAGGGTTGATACAGTGATCTGTCAGAATTTTCTAATAATGTCTTCTGTTTTGACTGAAGTGATACCCAGGAGCTCAGCAGTGCCACCTATGGCAGATGCATCAGAAGTGTGTTTACAGATTGCTTGTTTAATGGATGATTAAGCTCTCAATAAAATTTTATTGTAAATATGATCTCGGAGCACTCCGGTGACTGAGGACTTGAAATAGCATCAGAAAGCTACTTCAATATTGATTTTTCTATAAAATTTTCCAAAATAATAAGCATCATTAGTTTTATATATATACATGCTGGAATTTCCATATAAATACTTAATACTTCATTTTTAGTAAAATTTGTAATATTTCCAATGTGGAAATACTTATTTTTCTGGTTCAGACAAGCAAGAATCTATTTCTGTGAGACACTTAACAAAACCTGAATGATCTCATACTTAATACTGTGTTATTTGAGCAAAGGAAATATAAATGTTTAACCAAAGGAGATGAAGTATCTAGAACTGTAAGTAGAATGTAAACTTAAAAAAAAAAAAGCATCTTGTTAATTTGGATTATACTTTAAAGTAGAAGGTTGCAACGCAAATAACGAAAACTTCCTAAAACTGAATGTTGCTAGAGTTTAAAGTAATCTTTGTAGGGGATGGGTGGAATTTCCATTTTTGGAGATACTGAAAACTTAGATTGCTCAAAGAACTTAAATATACTACTGGGACACTATCTTCCACAGACAGAAGGATGGACAAAATGATCTAATAAGTATTTTTTTTCATCTCTAACTCTTGAATGTGTAGTAGCTGCCAAGAGAGGCACACCCTTAAGTCATTCCTCTTACTTGCTCTAAAACTGAATGTAAGCACGCCCCAAAAGGCATTCCTGTTGGTGTTACAAGAAAGGTTATGGTACGAGTATAAGACAGCAATTTGCAGTCCTTGTTTAAAGCATGAGTAACTTTCAGCTGATTTATTTTCTACCTACATTTCTGGTTGGTCCAGGTCTTTGATGTGTTTTGAGTTTGGGGTTGTTTTGTTTTCTTGCCTTTTTTTTTTTACTTGTTTTTCCTAACAGGCCCCTAGGCACAGTCAGGGGATTTCAGTCAGCTCTAGTCAGAAGTTGAGAGGAAGCAGTGCCAAGTGACCTGTCAGTGGCATGCCAATGTTTTATCAAATGTGGGGAGCCAGCACTAATGTTGAATTGCTTCTGATCGAAGGATTTTGAGGGGAGCAAAAAATATTATTTCTTCTCTTCTGCTTCCTCCCTCATTCTTCTTTAATGTGAATGAGATTCCAATTCGTCAGCGGCATTCAAAGAGATGTTAAAATAAGCTCTGTGTCAAATAGAAAAGATGTTCCAGAGTCAATGGGCTGTGGGCTCACAAATTATTCCCTTTGAAATTTATGCAAAGTGAAGGCATTTTTCTCTTTATTTGGCAATTTTGTTGCCATTACAGAAACACTAAATAGTCAAAACTGAACCAACTAACAATCCTCCCTAAATTCTAATGTATTGACATTTATGCTACACATATGCACTTTGGCTTGCAGCCACTATTGTAAAATTGTGTTGCTCTTTTAACAAGAAGCCTGTCCAGTTCACTTTCTATTTACCTTTTTTTTCTGCCTCTCTCTGGGATCATCTTTGTATCCATGAGACCGGTTAATCAAAGCGAACACTCTAAATTTTGACAACTGATTCATGGGCATGGGTTTTTAGCTTAGAAGTACTGGATGCAGATCAGTGGTATACTTGGACTTCCCTATGCATTTTTGTGAGAAGTTTGAAACAGCAGAAGCTGACTTAAACTACGATCGTTGTCTATAACAGTACACTATGCTCAAATAACATGAAGGTGTATGGCAAGAATTAATTCATGGGATCTTTTTCCACAGTTAAGTTATTTTCTCTGTGTGCAGACCTCATCTGAGTAAAAAAACTTAGAAGTCTTTTTGGTGCAAGAGATAACCAAGAAAGGTTGTTCCAAACCTTGTTTGGATATACCTATTGTTTCTCTACCACCACCAATTTCCACCTCCTTTAAGTTTTTTAAAAAAGGTTATGTGTTTGAACTGGTTCTTAGCTTCACCCATGAATGACTGTAATTCATCAAACTAAACATCTGTGTCTTATAGTATCTTGTGGCCATCACCAGATGCATAAAGACAAGGGACTGTATCCTTAAAAAGTTACATTTACCCTCCCAGTTGTCTGGGGCTATTTGGTGTACGGAACTGAAGGATGCCTCAGAACTGGTGTTTAATAGTCACTGATGGACTTTTCTTGCCTTAATTAAGCTAGCTACTTTTGAACCCATTTATGCTTGTGGAATGTATGCCAGATCCTGTGGCAATGACTTACACAACTTAATTGCTCTTTAGATGAAAAGTACTTTTGCTTTTTCATTTTAAGTGTGTTGTCTGATGCTTAAACTTGATAGCATCCACTGTAATGAGTAATCTGTCTTAATTTTCTCTGCTTTTAATGATTTGTTAATCTCCCTCCATCCATGCATGTCTCTCCCTCTCCGTAGTGCAGTGTTTTTCAGTTTGTATGACTCAGTCCAAACTTCCAGTCACTTCTGTATTTATTGTAAATAGTACTCATTTCTGCACTAGTCTCTTAGATTTAACCTTTGACTTTTCCATGGTAACTCATTTTATATGCTTTCTAATAATATGGTGTTTTTCTGAAGAGTATGTTGAGAAGGTTTCTTGACAGGAAGACTAGGAAAGCAGTGGGCTGTGATGTTAGGGAAGGTGGAGAGTCTTTCAGCATTTTGGAGAAGAGTGGCTATTACAGACTCGAGTATAATTGGCCGCACCTTGGAGAACAGAGCGATGGACTAGAGGACTTCTTAAAGCTCTTATGAGGCTGATGCTTTTCCCTTGGGATTTGGGGAGGGTGTGCTAGTGGAGATATTTTGAAGAAGTGTTAATCGCTTTCAAAACTTGAATTTGTCACCACGAAGGCTCCTTTGTCTATTTAGGAAACTGGTATAAGCTGCTTCAAGGGAGAATATTTGCTCTTTTCTGCTTGACCTTATTTTTCTAACTGATGGCTGCTCCTTAGGACCAGCATTTTCAAAATCTTCACGTTATTGCTTTTTTGTTCCTTCAAGCATTGTTCAGAAGTAAGCAGAGTTGGGAAAGGCAGTAGTACATACCACATGCCTATTTGCTGTGATTTCTACTCCAAAGGACAGTTATATCTACTAAGATAAATACTTATTTTCTTATTTCAGCTCTACTTAGAAGAGACATTTTAGTAATAAGGCATATATCTGCTGTTAAGGTTTGTGAACCGCAGCACCTAGGTTGCGTACAGGCAGTTCACCATCCAGTTTACATATAAAGAGAAGTCTGATGTGCCCAGGCCTGTGTAACACGGAAGATACTCCTGGAATTCATAAACAATGCTACACATGTGAGATAAAGCTTTCATTAAAAGGGGAAACTTCTGTTTCAGCCATCTGCAGCTAGGTGTGGCTCTCTGGGTTGATGAAGTAGTTGTTGTTTGAGGAATGCCTTAAGGCTCTTCAGCCTTGCCTCTTGAACATGTGTGAGCTGCAACTGTGGAACTCAGAATACCAAATGCACAGATGAGTTTTCTGGGCCAGTGTGGCCTGAGCCAGTGATCTGGAGTGTGGACTAGCACTCTCCTCACTGAAAAGGGTAGGCTTATGTTAGTCTCTTGAGGTTTTACCCAGTGAAACTGAAGAGGAGTTCTCTACCCTTCTATGCACTTAAAAAGCTGAAGGTGAAGGAAGGGGTAAGATACACATTATCAGAATCAAGGAGCAGCATGGATTGAGTTCCTTACATATATAGATCATAATAAATGAAGGGGGAACTACACCACCACCATTCCCCAGTATATGAAAGCTGCACTGAGTCATATCATCTGTCGTGGGCTTGCCTAGTGATTTACCTGAGACCCTGGAGGAGAACTTATTTCCTGGCCCTTATTTGAATTTTAGGGCTGGGCTTGGATTTAAGTTTTGTGGATACTATAATGTTAATTAGAAGTGTGCTGCTATATTTATGACAAAGAAAAGCACACTTGCATAAGCCTAATTTATCTTGGCAAGCAGTGTTTTTACTTGATGCAGTTGAGGTTGGGCTAAGGTGGAAGGGCAGAAGGTAAATGAGAAATATGTAGTTTATATTGTCAATAATTATTTTATTACTTTTTGGTTTTAGTCTGTGGTGCAAACTTGTCAGGGGATCTAATGCGGTGACAGAAGCAAAGCTCCTTTAGTGTAGACTTGGCTTCAGTCTGTTTTCTCCAGAGGTTAAAATTAGCATCGTTCTATACTTTTTTGAGGAGCCTCTTTTAAGAATCATTCTAAGGCATAAAACCCCAAGGTTAGGCTCAAAAAGATCACCCAAATTCTTGCAAATGTTTGGAATCGGTCCTGTTTTGTATTAATGAGAGATGCAGGCTGCAAGTTCTAAGCTTTAACAGCTGTTAAACATCTCTCACTTCTCTGGACTGTAGCACACTCAGCACATCAGGTTGTTGTCCAATATTGAAACAGTCCAGTTTGTAAGTAATTAGATGTTTAGACTGATTTTTATTCTAGTTGTGAATATAAAATACTAATTCCAAGGAAGAATAAATAGGCTCCCAAGTTCTGGATCGAGGAGCCATTTGAATAGACATAAATAAGGAGCTACGGGATGAATTTATTCACAGTTAAATCAAAAAGTATCTAGAAATACAACAAACTCTTTACTAAGATTATATTTTACTATTTTTAAAGAAATAAGAAGAAAAAAATCCAAGTGCCTTTTTGTCCTTTTGTTTTCATTAGTGGAATGGCTTTAAAATATACTTACTGTATTTTCTTTCATTTAATCCTGTAAACTAACTTCTTTTTGTACAGAACACGTATACCAATGCAGATAAGCTCCTAGAAGCAGCTGAACAGCTCGCTCAGACTGGGGAGTGTGATCCAGAGGAAATTTATCAAGCTGCCCATCAACTGGAAGACCGGATACAGGATTTTGTTAGGCGTGTGGAGCAACGCAAGATCCTGCTGGACATGTCTGTGTCCTTTCACACTCATGTTAAAGAGGTAAAGCAGCTGCTTAGTCATGGTCATAACTTTAAGCCTTAGAACTGGTTCTGTCTAATGTTACTTTGATTGTTAAAACCTTACCATAGAAAGTCACGAAACCCCTATTGTATGATGAGTTTGGGTTTATAATTCACTGCCGATTGCAGGCTGGTGTAGGGTGGCTGTTTTGTTTATGGATTTATTTTTTCATTCTATTTTATTTTCTTGCTTTGACAATCAGCTTCTACCTCCTTTGTTGTACAAGTATACATCCTTGTTCAGTCACTGGGAAAAGAGGGGAGGGGTCAGATCAGGAATCTGATACAGCTAAAAGACAGCATTTTGCATTGCAAGGGAAGGGGGGAGATACTGTGCGTTTTTGTTTGGTGGCTTGTGGATTTTTTTAAGTCCAACTAGCTCTCCAGTGCCGTTAACTGAATTGTCAGGCATGTGGTTAGACTGACACAGTTCAGGAGACTGAAATCCGTATCAGAAGTGCAAAGCTACTTAAGGCAACCCTGCTGCCCAGAGAAACATTTTCTTTCTCTGCTTTACGCATTGGAGTTTGATCTTGTATCTTGATGGTTTTTCACAACCTAGAGAGCTTATCTGATAATGACAGTAGTTTGCCTGATGTTTGCAATTTTTAAACTCTTTCAAAGGTTGAACTAATACATCAGGAAAAAGAAAATTGTGCCCCACACACTTCATTTTCAGACAGATAAGTTTTCTGCTGTCATTCAGAACACGGATCATACGAATCTATAAACTCATGGGAGAGGGTGGAATAGACTAGAGTAAGAATAAGGACATCAATTAAAGAGTTTTGGTTAAAGGTAGTGGCAGATTTTGACAACTGCAGATTACTTGTTTTCTGCTTAGAGCTCATGTTATGCTTTTTCACTCCTCAAACAAGGTGAAAATATGTATGAAAATCCTGTAGATCACTGCATGTTAGAGTATGTGTTCCTTCCCTTCACCCTACCTTAAGATGTGGTCTGTTCAGTTGGAAACTACAGTATTCAAAGTAGCTTCTTCAGCAAAACCTTTTAGAGGATAAGGGTGGGAGATTTTTCTATGTGAAACATCTGCTTTGCACTTGAAACAAACAGTCAAAGCAGTTAGTCTTTGAAGGGGGCCAGGATTGAATTACTTTTTAGCTCTTGACACGAGTACATAGCTCCCCCATCAGTTTTCTGTTAGATGCTTCCTTGCTGGCATTCTCCTGGGACTCTGGTTGTTTAAATAATAATTAAAAAAAAAAAAAAAAAAAAAAAGGTGCTGTATTGTAAGCTATTTTTAGGGGGCAACCTTTTTTTGTTTCACTTTCCTCAAGCGCATAGTGCTTGTTATTACCTGTTGGGAAGCACAGGAGCAGTGAGCTGCTGAAACTTGCTTATTGTTTCTATAGATTTCTTCATTACCTGTTTTTGTTAGCATCAAGAAAAGCAGCTGAAATGGTATTTAAATGGGTACAGTTGGTTGTAGTGATGGAAGACCAAAAAAGGATTTGTAAAAGGCTTTAAAAAAAATTCCCAAAACCAAAAGGCAGACTGATCTATGAGTCACTGTTGAGTAATTCTGTGAGGATGATCCAGATGTGCTGGAATGTTGCTGCTGCTTCCCTAGATAATAATGTTTTATTGGGAAAAAAAAGTAAATCACTATATCTTGATTTATTTCTTTGGGAAAATGGATATTGTACTGATCCTGTAAGTGCACACAGCTGTTACTGTGGCAGCTTCTTTGCAGCCTGGACTTTGGGGAGAAGGTACTGTGGCTAAAGTACACATGTTGATTTTTTTTTTTTGGGGGGTGTTTTTTTTTGTTGTAGTTTTTGTGATGCGGCTGACCTTTATATGTAATAAAACAAGGAAAATTAACAAGATCACTTATTTATGCAAGAAGCAAGCTTATCTTTTTATTTGTTTTCATTATATTTAAAAATACAGATGAGAGAGTGAGGCAGGTGGGTTCATATTTAGTAGACTAGTCCTTTGCTTAAGGTGCGAAGAAATTGCAAGCTCAGAGCTGTCTTGTCCTTCCTGTTTTCTGATCTATTTTCAACAGCATGTTGTTTGTTATCAAACAACAGTGCTGAGGAAGGCATCACAAAGCAGGTGGAAGATGGAAAAGCCCTAAACCTGAAAGTCATCCGTGCTTTGTTGGCAGGAGAATTGCATTTTTCCTGCAGGATGTGGGAAGTTGCTGAATAAGTTAGTACATACCTGTAAGCACGTAACCTTTCTGCTGTATGATGGAGTAAAGAAACTCATGGGCACACTTAGTGAAGAGAGGAGTTCAAATAGTAGAATAATATGCTAGTTGTTGAACTAGAAAGAGATACTTCAGGCTGTGTTGTTTTTTTTTTTAAAAAAAAACAAACAAACCACAGAAACAACAAAACAAACAGCCCCACACAAGACAAAAAAAGACACAAACCAAAACAAAATACATGCCACCAACACATTTTGCCCTTCAAGTACTCAAGGTGAGTTTTGTTTCTTGTACCTTTGTGTTTTCCTGTCTGAGAAAATGGGCATGAAGAATAAAAATCTCTTTGTGTGTGACAGGATGAAGGCACAAAGCTGAAAAAAGCTGGTAATCAGAGTTATTGGCTGTTTTGGGTCTTTGAAGTCTGGTTCCAATATCTGTCCAGGCCCTTGATATTTTTGAAGTAAGATATTCTGTTAAGTTTTATTATTTTCCCCCAGAAAAACTTCCTGTAGAATGAATGCTCCTCATCAGGATGAGACCATTCCAATACTACTTCTCCTGTGTAGCTTTACCTAACTTTTGTACTTGACACACAATCTGCCTGCAACTTTTCCCAGCTTCCCTGGGAAGCATTAACTCTGTAGTGTCTGCACAGTACTGTTACTCTGTTCACATTTAGATCAGCACAGTTTCTGTTTTCAGAAGGAGTGTATTTGCCACAAAAGCAATAGATCAACTAGACATGTCCTGGAAGTAACAAACTTTTGTTCTACCTGCACACAAAGCAGCTGTGTATGTGGTTTGGGTGCAGTAGCCCATTCTGATGCACACTGGAAATGCTGGCTGCCTTTAACAATTCTGGAACTTCTATAGCCAGGGGGTTACAAGCTGGTAGAGCTCCCACTTAGCTCCCTGTGGCTTAAAACCATCACAAAACAACATAGAGGTTTTCAGACTCCTTGTAGACTAATCTCAATAGACCACATTTATCATTGGGGGGAAAAGGATGTGTTCAGGGAAGACAGAAATATGATATGTAATGGTATTGCTATTATTAATTTTGATCCAAGAAAATCTGTTGCTTGCTATGTATAAATTGAGATTTAGTGCTGCTGTGTTATTACTAGTTTTAAGTTTGTATGGTTGTGAATATTGACTTTTAGCTCTCATGCAAGCAGTGAGATATTTCAATCTATAAGCCAAATTTTTCAGTGAGTGATGTACTGAAGGTAAGCTGTGCACTGACGAGCTTTAGAAGTGTTTGGAACCATAAGTATCCCTATCCGAGTCTTTGCATTAAAAGCACTGTATCTGGGCAGGTTCCCAGCCTGAGGATGGATAAAATGTAACTGAATGTCTGAAACTGTTGACCATTGCAAGACAGTGAATTCCTTATGGCTTTTGTGCCTTTTTGACATTTAATAATATTGGGAAGGACAGGGTGAGAAAAAAGAATGACACAGCTAAGATAGGTTTCCTAAATAAGTGGTTATCATGTAAGTCTGTGTGCAGAACATAGGAGCAAGAGTCACGGTAGTCTTTGCTGTGAAATCTGTCATCAAGTAGAAATGAACAGGATTTCGGTGTGAATTCAAATTCTTCCGTACACATATAGACAGACACACATGCCCACATGCTCTCTCCAAAATGGCTCCCTCGGCATCTATGAGTGGGAAGACTGAAATCCTGGCCAAGCCAGGTGTTTGTAGTAGTGCCAAAGTAGAGCAACAGATATTTTTCCTAACTGGAGTCAAGTGTGGGAATACACATCAGACTGTACATGGAAGAGAATGATCTCTTAAGAGCATGTTGGCTTTTTGTATATAACCTTTTGTATGTATCCTGACAAGCTGGTTATAAAATAGCTCAGAGCACTTTTTATGTATACACAATATACTTAATGATGTTATTAGATGTCTCTCTTCTTACTTCTTTTTTTTTTCTTCTTTTAATTTGAATAAGACTAAAAAAAACTTTACACTAGAGTAGACTGAAGTTGAAACAAAGAAAAAGGAAGTGAAATTGGCTAAGATTTAAAATACAAAACGTTGCTGTTCCTATACAGAAGTAATGAAACAGTAGACTGTGCAAGCTGTTAAAGGAAGGTGGTATCATTTTGAGGGTGCCAGTGTATGGGAAGGAATGAGGAGGCCTTGGTCTGGCCGTAATGCTGCTGGTTCATTCACATCTAGTTAGGAGACATGTATTTGATTCAGAAAAGATTGTAGGTAATGGTCTTGCTTTGTCTCACAACCCACTG
Organism: Pedionomus torquatus; assembly: GCA_013398155.1. Lineage (NCBI taxonomy): Eukaryota > Metazoa > Chordata > Aves > Charadriiformes > Pedionomidae > Pedionomus > Pedionomus torquatus. Next base: position 61,870 of record VZRU01018561.1, read on the forward strand.
CCAGAAATATGCCTTCCTTTGCATGGTCTGGTATGGAAGGATGTCCATCCATGCAGCCTTTCATTCATTTTATCCTAGGTGGACCCTGAGATGACAGACCTGCTCTTTTGGTTGCCTGTCACTCACTGTATTTGAATCTTCTGTGCTGCTGGTCTACAGGTTAAATGTGGGTGTTGTGATAAGGCTGCTGTCTCCTCTGGACTTTTGTGCATCTCTAATATTTCTGTTGTGTCATTATAGCACAGCAATCCTAAATGTGACTAGTCTGGCAAAAGATATGAAGTGCAGTCTCTGGTCAGTACTTTGATATTCTCCTTGAATCTGAGTTGAGGAGGACAATTCTTAAAACTGAAATAAGAGAAACGTTCAGTGGCATCACACATTTGGTGGTGTGGTTTACTAGTTTGGTGGGACTGAAATCCAATTACCCAGCACAGATTTCCTCTCTTTTTTCAGTACTGTTAGCTACTTCACTTGAAAAAGGAGACGAAATTTAAGTTCAGACATGATCGAAATAACGCTAAGTGCTCAAGAGAAGTGAGGCAGAAACAGGCATTTAAACTGTGTAAAGCTATGGTATAGACTTTTTTTTCTTGTTCAGTTAAGAAATGGGACAAATGCTACCAGGTAGTAGTAGATGTAATTTTAGGAAGATGTGAGAAACTTCATTTTGCTTCAAGGATGAATTTATTCTGAATAGGAAGTTGACTGTATTATGACTGTAGAGTAGATAGGGTTGACATTTTTAAAAATTATTTTTAAAAAATAGGCATGCATTTAAGATCTTAAATGTTACTGAAAGACCGTGGAAAACAAACTCCAGAGGATTTAACACCTTATGGTTTTAGTTTTTAAAAAGATGCTTGTTTTGTCCACTGCACATCCTAAAAGCCAAAGCTTACAGGCAGACACACACATCAGCCCCTTTCTATGCCCACATGTATTGTTAGGGAATATTATTGCAGCATTTGGCCCTGTACAAATAACAGCTCCATCAACAGCAGTGCCTGTGGTAATACATGTATTGCAATACTGTGCTGGGGCAGGAGCAAAAAGAGGAATTGGTACTTTTTACACGCAGAAACTGTGTGCTTTTATTTGTGATAGCCTCCTGAAAAGGCTGACTGCATATCCAGAAGCCATTGTTATAAAAATGAAAAACAAATTGTGAAAGTGCGTGGTGGATATTTTATCCTAATAAAATAACTCTATGCACTTGAGAAAGTATTTACTCAAAAATAATTGTAGTTTGGTTATATTCAGCAAAATACAGTGAGTTCTTCATTAGCTGCAGTCTTTCAGGAGATCACAGGGATGGGATTTAAATGGATAGAGGCCCATGATGGAAACACTGAAACTTCCAGGATGTTGCAGACAATTAAAATAATACTATCTCAGTGACTAATGGCATGCTCCCAAGAACTTAGGAAAAAGGTAGCACAGGATGCAGGCTCATTCAAGCAGATGTTTCTTAGTCTGTGCTATATTTAGATCAAGAAAAAAAGTCTGCTGGGTGAAACATTTGCCTGTCAGGGATTCGGAATTTGATTTCCCTCTCCTATTTTAATTCTGATAAGATGCAAAGAGCAGATGAAAAGAGCAGAAGAACATCCTTCTCTGAATGGATTGAGTGAGTTATACAGTTTTTTCACTGTATGTTAAAGCTGTCTTGCCACTGGATAAAGTGCTTACTGAGGTCACAGGACTCAGTGGTTTGTTTAGGGATCTCTGTGCTGCTGCTTTTACAGAGAATATTAAAAAAACACAAACCACTTCCAAAGCCTGGAAGTTGCTCAAAAGTTCATACCCAGAGAAAGTTAATAGTTTTTAATGGCCCCTTTGTTGACATTTTTTTCCCCATTGGATTTTTGTTCCCAAGCTTTATTTTATGTAATTAATGAGTTACTTCAGAAAACCATTGCACTATAAAATCTGTAGTTTTCTGCTGATCATGTGTGAGTAAGCTCCTGTCTCTGTTCACCCCCACTATAAACTGTTTGCTTCCTTTTGGCTTTTCTGTGCATCCTTGGACTGTCGTCATCCTTGTTTTTGTATCTGAAAACAAGGTAATTTACATAGCTTCTAAAATATTCAGTGCTCATTCTGAATTTGAGGCTGTATACAAGCCAGTTGGCTATTGCTACCTATTATGAACTAAGTTCCTCTCAGGAAACTGCATGATCTTCTATACAGCTTTAATAACCTGACAGTTTTGTTCATTTGTGGTGGCTTTATTCTAACTTTTGTGTATAAATATCAAAATTATTTTGAGGGGAAGCTGTCAGAAACTTACTTGGTGGAAGAATGTAAAAAGTGCATTTGGTACTGTATAAGAGTAACTTTTGCTGTGAAAGTGTCACAGAGCTGTTTAGTCACTTCAGAAATGGCTTAACTTGTTCCACTTTTAACAGCATATGAGTCACAGCTAGGCAAGTAATGCATACTAATTACTCTCCTCTATTTTACAAATTTGTAAAATGTTTTCCTTCCCAAGCAGTGGGAAATTCAGCTAATGAACTGGGCAAATGCAACCTATTTTTGAGCCCTTTGGTACCTTGGGGGCAAGATAGCACACTTACAGGCATTCTGTACTTACCAGGCACTAAGCCAGTCAGCATAACGTTTTCTACTGCCAGCGCCAATGTCTTCTGCTTTAGGCAAGTGATGTTGCTTTGAGTTGGCTATGCAGAGGGAAAGGTCTGCTTGGTTTGTGCTGGCTTGGTCTCCAACATCCAGGATAGGCTTTAAGAGAAGAATCTGCATGCATGCTATGTCACCATCCCAAGGCTTATAAGTTTCGTTGCTCCTGATGGGTCCTCTCCACCCAGTTATAGAGGTGGCTGAAGTGTATGTGAAGAATGCAAAATACAGAGGTCAGGTTTCAGGCCTTGTACAGGTCTGAAACAACCCGGCTGCAAAAGGGAACTAATGGGTAAACTTGATATAGTCCAAGAGACTCAAAGTGACTTTCATTCCAGTTTGTCTGTGATAAACATCTCTGAACATTGGGCCTTTTATGTAGACAGCATGGTAAGCATGGAGTGTAGAGGTCTTCCAAACAGCACTGAACACATCACACCTGCAGATGATGACAAAGTCATACTCTCAAATGAATGTATTTGGACAGTTGCACCGGTTGTATGTACGCACCAGCTTCCTTAGAAGGTTTAACATGATGCCCTAGTATTATGGTTCAGACATAACTTCATAAGCTGAGACAGGAATAAAAACGTGTCCTCTGGTCATTGAAACAGGAGTAAAGTTTTCAGGTTGTATTGTCAGGCATCTTGCTCTTGTGATTCTTTGTCTGGAAATTAAATTTGCATTCCTAAGTATCTATTTGAAGGAAAAAAAAATTTGGATGCTGCATTCAGTTATGCTGGAATGAATGTTGACAAGTGCTTTTGACCCACTTGCTAAGTTCTATTGATTTGTGCTCCTTTTAAGACTGCTATGGCTTGAGTTTGTGGTGTTTACAACTATGGAGTTGCATTCAAATCTGTGACAGGCATTGTCTTTGAAGCTTGTGAGTAGTCAGAATAACACAGTGTGTATGAATAGGCAGTTCCGGTGTTGGGGGGAGTAGTAGATTTGTAGAAAAGAGTCTGGTTAAATGTCATTAATTCTTTACCATTTGTGAGAATTTAGCCAGTAGCTTGGTTAGCTCAAAGCCTACTGCAGGAGGCACATAAGGCTCTAAGATATAAAAACTAGCATTTGATTTTAAAATAAAGCTGTGAAAGAACCAATTAATCAAGATCTAGAATCCTTCCTTGAATTTTCTATTTTAATGTAGCTCCATTTGAGTTAGGGAGCCTTTATGATCAGAACATTATAGAAACAGCAGTATGAAATGGGTATTTCTGTAGAAAATGTTAAGCCAAGAAATAAAACATGATTTCCTGTCTTTTTATAGTAAATCAGTTTCATTGCTTACTGTCTGTATTGTAACTATGTTAACCTTTTAATTATGTTCAAAGTTAATAAAGCTTCTTTGTACTTCTCAAATGTATAAAAGCAGAGATTAAAATGTAGTCAAAATATCCTAATACTTTCAAGCAGAACAGAGTTGTTCTTTCAGGGTAAAACACAAACTTTAATCCTTGTTCTTGGAATCACAGGGTTTGGGGTGTGATGATAAAATAGGAGGGACCCAGTTTGAATGCCTCCTGTGCAAGCAGCCGTTTCTTTGTGTAGCTAGTGCTGCTCACAGAAGTCTTGCAGGAGTCTGCCCTGCTCCTGCTCTTCAAATAGTGTTTTTCTCAGTTGCACAGTAGATGGCTGATGGTTTGTTGATGAGTAATTTTCACAGAGAGCTTTAAATGCAACAGCTTGCCTTATGAAATTATGGAAAAGAACACAGTAGGGTTCAAGGGACCAGTAGCGATACCTAGCTAGCATACGCCTAGGGAATTTTCCATAAGCTGCAGTACATGGGCAGTTCTAAACGGGTATGTGCTTGTTAAGTGAGGGGGGAAAATGCTGAATTAACTGGTGGAATTACTTATGATTTTTGTTGTAATAGTGAAATCTAAAACAAAAGTATAAACACCATAGCTGTAGAGATTGTGACAGAAGAATAACTTAACTTCTCAAATCTGATTTATTTCTGTATTTTGTTTTCTGAAATGCTCTTTTTTCTTCTTCTTTTTTTTTTTTTTTTTTTTTTTTTTTTTTTTTTTTTTTTTTTTTTTTTTTTTCTGAAGGCCACTGAAGAGTGTTATCTGTGTGCGTGTGTCAGCCTGGCAGTGTAAATTTGATGGTGGCTACAATACATCTCCCTTCCTTCCTTCCTTCCTCCCTTCTCTCAGGGAGTGTTACCATAGCATTTCCCTCCCGGGGACTCTCGCACAGAGCTGCAGATGGGATTCTCGCTATGAACTCTGTGCTGTTCAGTCAGATACACTGCGTACTGTAGAAGGAAAATGAGAAAGAAAGGGTGACTTAGCAACACGGATAAAGCTTTCCTGGTATTTCCAAGAAGCAAAAACCTTATTTGAAACAAAGGCTTGTTTTTATTAAATTAGAGACAGCATTTTTCTATGAAGAGGAGCAAATCCTGTTCCCCCACCCCTGCCCCAGTCTGTTTTCTCTTGTCCAGGGACATTGGTTTGGAATAGTGACTGCATGTTTATGGGGCTTACACTTCTTTTTTTTTCTTTTTTTTCTTTTTTTTTTTTCTTTTTTTTTTTTNCTTTTTTTTTTTCTTTTTTTTTTTTTTCCGCCTCTCCTATTTTAGCTGTGGACATGGCTTGAAGAGCTACAGAAAGAATTGCTTGATGATGTCTATGCTGAGTCTGTGGAGGCTGTCCAAGACCTGATTAAACGTTTTGGTCAACAACAACAGACCACTCTGCAGGTTACAGTCAATGTCATAAAAGAAGGGGAAGATCTTATACAACAGCTAAGGTAAAATGATTTTTCACTTAAACCTCATCATGTATGTCTCATATTTTGTGAAGCTCTTTCTCTTTTGAGGGTAGAAATAACTACCAGATATGACCTATAAATAAAACTTGTAAATATTAGGACTACAATGATGTTTCATGCTGTACTGATGGTCTCTAACCCCCTGTTTCCAGGAAGCTCAGTTTATAAACACTACCTTCCTCCTAGAAGGAGATTTTGTTTACTTTAACTACCTTTGTGATAGGAGCAACTATATGTCTTTGTAGTATGACATACAGAGCTCCATGGTGTTTTGACTTCTAAGCAGCAACCTTTTTATGAAGAGAAACTTGAAATTGTTTTGCGGACTGATATGTACCTTCATTGTAGTAAAGACCATTAGATTGCAGTCCACTTCATTCAGTGCTAATCCAAATAAATTTGAGTCTCAGCTGCACTGGTACATGTTCCCTTTGCTACAGGAGCTGATATTATCGTATCTGAACTTGCAGATTCTATACTAAAGTAAAAGATTAAGTAATTTTTTTTATTATCTAATTTTGACTTTTTTTTTTCAATTGGCCAGAAGGTTCAGTAAAGTAAGTAGTTATCATATGCCACTTCCTTTTCACTATAGGAGGATTTGTCTTTGGTTCTAAATTTTATTCATCCTGTAAGCAGAATGTCCTTAAATGTTGAATTAGTCAAAAAATGAAAGTAATCTGATTTTCTACTGCTTTTTCAAGTACTAAAACATAGTTTGGACTTGTGTTAAGGAAGATATACAGACTTAGCTTTCACGTAATGACTTGCACTGACCTTATCTGAAACAGTCTTAAATTTTGTAGCCACATATAACATCCAAATTGTATGTTGTTTTGTTTTTTTTTTTTAATAAATTTTTCTTTAGCTTCTTTTTACCTTCCCCTCTTTTCCCTCTCTCTGCTTTAAATAGGGACTCTGCTATTTCTAGTAACAAGACGCCCCATAACAGCTCAATCAACCACATTGAGACAGTCCTGCAGCAGCTGGATGAGGCCCAGTCTCAGATGGAGGAGCTTTTTCAAGAACGCAAGATCAAGCTTGAGCTGTTTCTGCAGCTCCGCATATTTGAAAGAGATGCAATAGATGTGAGTGTCTGCTCTTGGGGTTGCACTATGCTTACTTCTCCTCTTGTGTAGGAACATTTTTGCTGAGGCGGTTTTGTAATTGCATTGGCATGTGGTTCAAGTGGCTGATAGATTTAGTCCTTACCTGAACTAAGGCTTTTTCATCTTCTATGTGAAAGAGGTAGGAGAGTGCAGAGCTGAGCTTTCTGATATTAACTCCAGCTCTGGCTCCCGGTGCATCTTTAAATGTATTGTAAAATCATAGCGTACCAGATGAAGAAACTGGTAAGTGTGGTTAGAATATCAGCCTACCTTAACACAACTCATATGCTTACAGTTAATATGAGTAAGACTTGCAAGATAATTTAGTACAAACCCTCTGAACTGTTGCTTCGTAGTAATACTTCTCTTTCTTTTCCAATTCAGCAGTCTTTTTTCAGTTGACAGCTACAAGTGATGTTTGGAATTCTGTTTTAATCTTCAAGGATGTTGTATGGGCTGTTTGTCTGTGTCTCGTTAAGTAAGATTCTTTTCCACCTCTGAAAATAATGCAAAAGCAGTTGTAGTGCCACACCCCTGCAATACTTAAATAATTTTTGAGACTATCCAAATCTTGGAGGATGGATAAAGCTTATCCATCTGTTTCTGTTTGTGTGCAGGCACGCAAACAAACAGACATGAAATTCCACATGGATCTTAGATTAACGGAATTGCATTATAAAGCTTCAGCTAAATTGACTGTATGACTTTGTACAGCACTAGCGGTTTTACCACAGTGACTGAAACTGAGTTGGTGCCTCAGAAGATTCAGGGTAATCCATTGATAAATGGTCTCGTTTGAGATATAAATAACTTATCTAAAGACTCTGGAACCCAGGAGTTACATTGATAATTTTTACCCCTTTGCTTACACATAGTGAAAGATACAACTGTTGACTAGGTGTGACTCATGTAAGGGCAAAGAGGCAGTCAGCAGAAGTGATAGCTTCTCAGATTTTGGGTTTTTTGTTTCTTAAAATCAAGATTGGATATCGTTGCTGAAGTCTGGTTTAGCTAAGCACGCCGTTAGGAGCAATGCAGGAATAGGCAGACTCAGTTTCTTGATCCGTGCTCATAGAGGAAGTGAGAGTGTGTGCTCTACAGTAATAACTCTGGCATAAAGGAAGACTAAGAAAGTTCTCTGTTTTGCAGTTCACACTGAGGAGGTTCAACTAGTCTGTTGGGAGCTTGCTACTTGGATTATGTTAGAGTAGCTGTCTTGAGTATGCAAGGGAAAGGCTTGGAAGATTGTGATTGCAATAATTAGTTGGATGACTGGTATATATGGAGGAGCATAGGAGGTATCCCCTTTACCTACTGTCAACAACTTTTCCTTCTCTTCAGAAGGGATCTGCAGTGCTTGATGGTGTCTGTGTGATGTTTTCAGAACATTTCTATTGATGAAGTGGTAGCCCTGGGAGGCAAGGCATATACCAAGAAAATTAACGGGAGAATCAGGTTAAAGGTTTGAGTGAAGTTCATGATTACGGTAATTGCTCTCTGCTGTAGGTTACCTAAACCAACATTCTACAGCAGCAGAAGGCTGGTTGCAGGAGCCCTGCTTGCATGAGTGTTACAGTCCTTCTGTACAGGGTAGCATCTGTATAGATATATTAGTACTTCTGTGTATGTCGTTTGATGGCTATAGGATTTTGCAGTGGATAGCTGCATATCCTAACTTGACAGGTCTTGCTTTTTCTGAAGCTGACACTTGGCATGCTTTACATTTTGGCACATAAAACATGAAGAAAAGTGCCAATTACCAAGTTGAAAGAGTCGGTGTTTTTTGTTTATATGGCTTGGAAACAAAAATCTTGCTTGTTTTAGATTGCCAAGGAGCCCTCCAGAGAACAAAACGACCCTGGCTGCAGAGCGTCTTCAGCAAAATGTTGTTTTGCTGTCTCAGTACCATGTCCTCTCTCTGCTTCCTCAGCAAAGCATGCTTCTCTTTTCCCCCTCCCTGAAGGCAGACATCTGTTCAGAAACTTCCGGGAAGAAAATGCAGGGACTAGTTCCAGGTCAGTTGTTTGAAAGCAGAAGCTCAGCTGAAGTAACATGATAGTGAGGAGTAGCCAGATGCCAGCTAGAAACTTGCAGACCTTGCTTTGACCTCCTTTGTCCTGCGTTTTGCGTGACCGGCCCAGTCAATTAAGACTTGGCTGCAGGGGCAGTTCATTCAGGGGAGCATCCTGAGAGGACAGTTTTTCTCGAAGGCGAGTAGTGGTTCTAGCTTTCTTACTACTTGCAAGACGACACAGGCTGTAGTGGGACAGAGGGTTCCCCTAGCACTGCAGGTTCACGCTGTGCTGCTGGGGGCAGTGGTGAGGTTTGCTGGCAGGGTTAGTTCTTGTCCTTACTCTTCCCTATTATTCACTGACAAAATACTGTTTCTTTTAGTTGCTATCTTTTATCCTGCAACTTTTCAGTTTCTCCTGGTTTTCTGAAACTGTTGCAGTTGCAGCACTGCCTGTCTCTGTTTTGCCCCTTGCTCTGGGCATACAAACTTGACCTGTATCCTCAACAGGCTTTAAGTGGCATTGTTCATGAGCTATTTGAAGGATTCTTGTTGCGAGTGCCTGTATTTGCTAATGGCAAGAAGCAGCAAAATGTATATGAAGGCTTCCTTGCTAGGGTGAGAAGTAGCATAAGGGAGATGTGTATGGACCTGGCTGGTGGGTAGGTAATGGTGGTGGCAAATTAGGCAGCCTGAGATGTGTGTGCTTCATCTGTGTCTGTGCATTTTTGCTTGTCTGTGACTTGAATGCCTCAAGGCCTATGTCAGGGGTCCACACAAAGCATGCCACACACTTTTTAACTCGCAGCTTTATCTCTACTCTATTTTTAGACCTACTTACAAGATGCCTGTTAAGTCATACAGCTGAAAAGGCAAAGATGCAAAGTACTGGATCACAGAGAGATAAATGTTCTCCCTTTCCCATTTTACCTTTTCCTTACTCCCCAGCACATAATATTTTCCAGGTCCTGGCTAGCAGTTAATTTGTACAAGGAATGCTAGCCAGATCCTTCTGAGAAGAGACTTGTAGTTCTTTGTTCCTTTCCCATTCAGTACGAAAGAGTCAGCATCCCTTCTGCGTTATACCCTGCCTTGTTTCCTGGCAATGTTACCTTTACATTTATTAAAAGTGAGGAATGTCAGGCAGCTCAGACTCTGCACTAGGAACTTCTTGAAAGCATGCTATGGTAAGTAGTTACCCTGTGTTTGATCTGGGGTGTCCATTTCCGAAGAGTAGTATTAATTTGTATTTCATTTACTTTAGATGTCTGTTAATGATTGATCTTTGTTCTGTTTGTTGAATGCTAATTGTCTTGACAAAACTTTAAAAGCAAAAGAACACTCTAAAAGTAATGCTTCTAAAGCAGAACTTCTGGGAAAGCCCTGAAGAGTGTGGGCAGAGAGGGCTTATTGCATGTTATTTTTAAGTCTGCCCTCAGTGCATTCCAGATTTGCACGGTGGGTGCAATGGTTGAAATAGATCACCTTGAGCTACTTAGTTACTGCCGAAAAAATGTAAGGATTAATGCCTTTGTTAGGAACCCCAGCTGTGATGTACATTGACAGCCTGTCTTTTGACTGAGTGTAGGACTATGCTGGCATTATTTATTTATTTGAATCGTGGGCTTCTGGTCTTTTGAAGGGGACAGGGAATGTCTTGCTTTTGTATAGAGTGTTTCAGAGTGCTTTAAGCCATGTGGGCCACGATATAACCTCAGCATTGAATAAAATAACATAGGAAGAAGTTGTAATTCTTACTGTTTGTTATTTTCTTTGGAGGCAGTATTGCTGAAACGTCTTTACTGAGTTGACACGTGGTGTTCATCTCTTCAAGCTACTTGTCATTCATATCAGGACAGTCTGAGAGGACATAGTGACTACATCTATTTAAACCATTCCATTATTACAAAAATACTGACACTTAGCCACAGCAGTTTCCTGTTGTGAGCTTACTGTGTTTATTACTTTATTTCCACTCAGTGAGGTGGTAAGAGATGTAAGGTTTTGGCATTTGTTCTGAAGGGAGATGAATTGGCTTTGCTTTTATAACAGTGGCACAAATGTGCCACATTAAAGCTTAATCCACTTTTTAGCAGTGTTTAGAAGGACGTGAAAGATGTTTTCACAATGCAGTTTAACAGCCTTTGTTAATGCTCAAATTTTTCAGTTTGACCATTATTATTATTTCCTCAAGAACTAATTGTAGTTACAAGTGTTTACTTGAATTGGATGAAAGGAAGATGGTAAATCTGACCTGTGAGAACTTCCATAGTGCAGTGGATGGTTTGAAGAAACAAATGTTAAATCACCTCTGCTGCTTTTGGTAGTGAATGAATGCAATTTTGAGGATGAGCTGGGAAGAGTAGGTCATGAGTTTCTGCACGAGACCAGAAAAAGGGCTTAGCTGAAAGTAAGTGGTTTCTCTGGGTGGACTGTTGGGAAGACTTGAAGTTTCTGAAATATTTCAATGAATTAAAAGGGGAAGAACAGGTGATGAGACATCTTGGGCATGGACCATGTAAAAGGGAAATAAAGAGCAGTAGTGAAGGATTGGGGAGGGGGGGGAGAGCTGTTTGTGTATTTGGAAGGGAAACCACTCTTAATGCTTAAATTGTATTTAGAGCACATGGAAAAGAAAGAAGCTTTAAGCAGTGGCTAAAAGCCTTGCCTGTCTATCCTCCTGTATCCCTTGTCCATCAGTTTGTCTGTTTGCAGTGTTACTCCTGAGATGTAACATTCTGCCTCTTTTCACTTTGGTAGAGCTAGCTGACCAGGATTGGGGATTGCAGATAGGTACCCTAATTGTTTGGTATCTCTCATCATGGCATCATGCAAAGCTTGAGTATTTAGTGAATTGAGTAAAATTTTTGCAGAACACCTTTAAAACAGGAAGTAAACTTACTTATGCCACAACTTTAAAGATAATTTCTTGATGTGTCCATGTTTTGTGATGCCTTGTGAGCAGAATGGAAACAAGCCTTTGAGAAAGATTGTAGCTGACTACAGAAACTTTATTCAGATGATTTAACTTTGCTGTTTCCTCAATTCTTTTTTATTACAAGGCTTGTTTTTGTGAAATTTCTCTTGTAGTTTATCTCTGTAACTTCACAGCTCTGATTAACCACATGAAAAGTGTAGTAGCACATTCCTTTTGCTGACAACAAATGGCTTTGGTTAAATATTTATGCAGCCAACTACTTTGTTGCTTGTGCCCATTTAGTCAGATCCTGGTTTTGCTGTGTCTTGCTGCATATATGTGGTTTTCGTGTCATACAGCACCATTCATATCAGTTTGTCCTGTTCTGAAATTGTAGAACTCTGGAGCTAAGTCATATTTGATTCTTGATAGCTGTAATTTTGCCCAAATGAACTTCATTAGTTATTGGCAAAACTCTACTGAAAATGCTGAAAAAAAAAATTGAGTTACAGGCTTGAGGTGTAAGTGTGTCAAAGAGACTTGTTTGATATAAGTAACAGCTGCATAAAACTCAACTCACTTTGATCAATGGGGTTTGTAATCATTATCTTTTAGGCTTAAAAACAGTTTTGTGTCCTAATTAAAAGGAATGTTTTACGTTTCAGCCAGGTTTTGGAATACGATTTGGAAAGTGCACTTGTGTGGACAAAGAGGTCTTACTGTTGTGATTCCTTAGCTACCCTTCTTTTGACATCTTATGACTGAGAGAAAAACCAAGAATTAATGTGTGAACTGAAGTACAGCTGAATGGTCTCAACAAATAATTTTAACTCTGACATAACAGTAACACTGCACTGAAGTAATACTTTTTTTTGGGTTTGCTTCATTAACAAAATACCCTGCCCCTTGTGACAAGTAGGGATTCTCAGCTGTCTGGCAGAAGCTGAAGATGCTCACAGAGCCTGCCACTTTTTGCTCACAGAAGGATAGATAAAAAATCTTTTTGTAAAGGGGCTTGAGACTGGCATAACTGAGAGCTGACATGGTGCTTGATGTGTGAATTGCTACTTGATGCAGTTGAAAGAATGAAAAGATGGTTTAGATACTTTAAAAGTGTAAATGAAAACATTTTAACTTCATCTGTTTATCACAGAATTGTTAGAGTTAGAAGGGGCCTTTAATGATCATGGAATTTCAACCCCCTTGCGATGGGCGAGGACACCTTCCACTAGACAAGGTTGCTCAAAGCCCCATCTAGCTTGGCCTTGAATTTTTCCAGGAATGGGGCATCTAAAACTTCTCTGGGCAACAATTTTTTCCTCATATCCAATCTAAATCTACGCTCTTCCAGTTTAAAACTGTTACATCTTGTCCTATTGCTACAGTCCCTGATAAAGAGTCCTTCCTATCTTTCCTGTAAGCCCTCTTTAGGTATTGGAGGCTGCTATACAATCTTTCTGGAGCCTTCTCTTCTCCAGGCTGAACAACCCAAACTGTCTCAGCCTGGAGTCTTAGGAAAGATGCTCCAGCCCTCTCATCTTTACAGGCCTCCTCTGGACTTGCTTCAACAGGTCCATGTCTTTATGTTGGGGGCTCCAAGAACTGGATGCAGTACTCCAGGAGAGGTCTCACCAGAGTGGAATAGAGGGGCAGAATCACCTCTCTTTCCCTGTTGGCAATGATTCTTTTGATGCAGCCTATGATGCAGTTGGCTTTCTGGGCTGCAAGAGTGCGTGGTTGACTCAGGTCAAGCTTCTCATCCACCAACACTCCCATGTCCTTGCTCTCAATCCATTCTCCATCCATCATTAATTTGTTCTTGGCATTGCCCTGACCCACATGCAGGACCTTGTACTAGACTTGTTGAACTTCCTGAGGTTTGTGTGGGCTCGCTTCTCAAGCCTGTCCAGGCAGGTCCCTCTGGGTGGCATCCCTTCCCTTCATTGTGTTTACCACACGATATCACACAAATACTATGTTGATGGAGTACCTTAAATAAGGCAATAGTATGTATGGTGTTACAGACTTTGGTAAGGCAAGTACATGTTGAAGGAAAGCCTTAGTGTTTTTCAAAGAGATTCTCCTGGACTGCTTGCAGAAATTTAAAACATACTGAAATAGGCTATGTCTGAACCATGTCAAACTTAATCAGAGAAGTCAGTCAACAATGAGCAATGCATGTTCCTGATCTCCATCTAACTGTGGTGTTGGAAAAAAACATATGTTATCTAATGGATAAGTGAACATTGTCTTCCTCTTCTTTTTTTTTTTTTCCCTAGATAATTTCAGACCTCGAGTCTTGGAATGATGAGCTCTCTCAGCAGATGAATGACTTTGACACTGAAGATCTTACAATAGCAGAACAGAGGCTCCAGCATCATGCAGACAAAGCCCTGACCATGAATAACTTGACCTTTGATGTCATCCATCAAGGGCAGGATCTGCTGCAGTATGTCAATGAAGTGCAGGCATCTGGTAAGATGGCTCCTTCATGCTATTCTGGGCAGTGGCTTTATAAGAATTATCCAGTTGTCTCCCCATGGGATGCGTGAAAATGACAGAGATGCTGGTTAGCTGTATACCCAAAATGTGCACTTCTTTCAAATTTTTTTTAACTTTTCACTCAAATGATTTCTGTTCATGAGAATATGCTGTCATTATGGCATGTAATTTTTATCTAAGCATTGGCAGCACCTGAGAATATTTAGGTTTTTAAGGAGGGGATTCCACTCAGGAAGTAGTAAATTTAGAGTAAATAGTAGGGAGTTAATTTTAGTCAGAGCAATGCACTCAAGACAATTCTCTGCTTTCATCTAGTAAGTCTTCCTTTTTGGTTTCTTACATCCCTTCACTTGATAGTTTTTACTGTATTCAATCACCTAGGGCAAATCTCAGGCTTGTTTTATTTTTTTTTTTAAAAAGAAAAGGTGTTAATACTGTTTTTTAAGGAATGCAAAAACTATGATCATTTAAGCAAATGTTCTGAGGATTAAGTTGAACTTGGAGAAGGAACCGGAAAAGGAAGTGTAAAGCAGTGGAAATGGGCTATTTCTCTTTGGAAGGCCTGCAAGTTATTTATAAACAACTGGCTGATTACAGGTGTGGAGCTGCTTTGTGACAGAGACGTAGACATGGCCACTCGTGTCCAGGATCTGCTGGAGTTCCTCCACGAGAAGCAACAGGAGCTGGATGTGGCAGCCGAGCAGCACCGCAAGCACCTGGAGCAATGTGTGCAGCTGCGTCACCTCCAGGCTGAAGTCAAGCAGGTATGAGTAGGCTGGGAGTGTCTCCCTTGCCCTGGTTGTCAGGTCTCCCTTCCCACCCCGACCTGAGCTATCCCACGCTTCTTGGAGGGGTCCTGTTCCCATAAACAGATGGGGAAAATTACTTTCTGCTGTATAAAGGTTTGCATTAAGAGGAGGGAGGGACTTCAAATTGAGCTCTGAAGAAACCTCGTCCTCTTTTAATGTTAAGGGTGTTTTTTAATTTGCATCAATAGTCTATATTTCTACCTGGATACAGGTAGAAACTATTGAAGTGTAGAGCAATTTCAACCCATGTTAAGTATTCCATACTTTATCATCTGAACAGTCATTAATAAAAATGTGCAGCGATAGTCCCTGCACTGTCCTAATACTTTTTTGGTATATTGCTTGAGAGATCTACAAATAGCAGTAACACAGTATCAGCATGGTTTGCTTTCTGAGAAAAGAAAAACAAAGTTTTGCTTCCCCTGGCAATAAAGAGGCCTATTTTGAGGTCCTTATCTGAAAAACACCTAAACCTTCAGTAAGTTTGAGATGCTGTGGGTAAAACCACTGAAATAGATGGAAGTTTAAAATAAACGCTAAAAAGGTAAGAGTTTTTGATCTTGCTCACACTTGGCAGCATCACAGAAGTCTGCTATAGCCTGTTGTATTATTAGTATGTCCCATAATGACTCCTAATGTAGCTTGTCCTTTTTCTGTTTGTCATGAGCTCTTACAAAAATTCATCTCCCTCTTGTGAAGGTGAATGACAACTCCCAAATTGCGAAGTAATTTGAAAGGGGTCCAGTCAGCATAGGAGAAGTGAATAACCACTTCCCAAAGTATTTCCAGGCAGTGGCTGGTTACTGTGGTAACAGACCCAAAATTTCTGTGTGGTTTTAAATGAAAGGAATGCAAGGAACTGGTCATGTTGGCTGTCAATGCAATCTGATTGTTAATTGAATACATGACCTGCGAGTTCAAACCTTTACATACTCTACTGAACTATCCTGTATCTGCCTTGGCACTTGTTCATCTTCATAAATGCAAATTATAAATGGTTCCTTTCACGTGAGTAACGGTTGAGATGAAGTTAGATCAGGATAGTTCCTGTATTCCATTGCGTAGTGTCTTGAGGATGAAGGAGTAGTGTGCACATTTGGAAAGGAAAGAGAAGATGAAAAGAGAGTGAAAAGGAAGAAATAAGGAAGTCTCATCCCTTTGCTTTACATTGGTGGGTGAAATTGTTCATTTCTGTGTTACTGAAATGATATTGAGTTTGTAGAACAGAATATAGGGTAATATTTCAAAGACGCACTATGAAGTTGTGACTTATATTGCATGCTTCCGCCATAAAGTCAGTACCTTGCTCCACTAGTTTTGCTTGTATGCAAGTTAAATGTGACAATGACACACACATGTTTAAAAGCTGTGTTTACAGAACAAATGTGCTATGTTTTGGCAGATAGGTACAAGCAGATGATGAACATCATGGATTGCAGAGGAGTATCCATGTTGCATTTAGCATGTGGTTTGTAGGGCATTCTGTGAGATGTTTGTAACTTTTTCAAACCACTGTTAGCCTTGACTGAAAGTGAATTTCAAGTTCAGATTTTTAAGAAAGCACTTGAAAAAAATAGTTCATCTTAGAATAAAGATATAGGTAATACAGTATTTTAGCCAACTTCTCTTAACAGACTGGGACTTAGGAGAAAATGGATTCTATTTTATATTCCTAGAACGCATCTCTATCAAGTGGGATTTTATGTTGAATAAAATGCCATAATAGGCCTTGAGTTTTCAAACAAACACAAATAGATAGCTGACAGAATGTTAGTATATTGCAAACTCCTTTCCAGATGTTCATTGTGATGATTAACCTGCAACACTTCCTCAGCCTGAAGGCCTAAAAATTGAATGGCACTAAAACTGAGCATTATATAATCTCATAGCATTTCTTTTTATTCTCTTTGGAATGCTTTGGGGCTAGTAACTCTTAGCTTTGTGATTTCAGTTGCCTTTTGAGAAAACCACAACTGATTTATTTTAGTTATTATTAAAGAGAAGAAATTGATCTTCGCCTGGTTCATCTGCAGTGGGAAAACCTTCCTAGCTCAACAGGTCACAGCAGGGGCTTTACCCAAGAGTAAAATGACATGGTAAACCTCCTCTTCAGTCTGTTTTATTTGTACTTTGTTGTCTGAAGCAGTGAACACATAATTTTCTATTTGAAGTACTATGATTTTCTGCTGGATTTGTCATTGATGAACTGGTTGTAAGTATACTTACTAAGTAGATGGGATGCTGCCTCCACAGAAAGGATTTTAACAATATTTCCATTTGAATTTTTCCTGCCAAACTGACTTTACTGCTATCGTATTTTCACATATATGTATGTACGTGAAATACATAAATATATAGCTTGTAGTCATATGAAAAAGTTAGACTGGAACACTAGAGCAATTTGTCCATAAGATTCATCTCTTGGATTAGTGTGATACGGAGTAAGCTGAAGGGTCAGAAGACAAACAGAGGTTTAAAGCAAATTCACTATGCTCCAAGTTTCCCTACCTAGTACAGAAGAGACTCCTTGCAAGCATTTGACTGAAAAACTAAGCTAGGAAAGTCTGCATGCAGAGCATAGTGAATTCTTAGCAAATAAGCACAGAATGCACATAAAAAGTTTCAGAGTTCTTTCTCCCTTAACTCCTGTACCAGTTCTGCTTTGTGGCGTTGAACTTCTGGAGATGAAGCCTCAGGACTAGGAGTAAGCTGAAGGGTCAGAAGACAAACAGAGGTTTAAAGCAAACCTGCAAAGAATTTGCTTGTCAACTTGATGTGTAATAGTTGCAGAAAGGGCAAAACCAGTTAGAATATTACAGTGTAGGAAAACCTCCGGAGATCAGGGTAAGAGGATGCTCACTGAAAGAAGGGACAACTGTATGTGGGAAAGACGACATGCAAAGGAAAATGTGACCATTTTATACACGGTGGGGACACGTGTAGGTGGAGGCGGAGAAATGGTCAAAAGCTTATCTGTCTCACCCAGAACTCCAGTTGTATCTTTGCCAAACAAACTTGTTGGGTTTTTTTAAATCTAAAATATAGCTGCTGGATTAATTATTGCTGCACACACTCCCCTGTATTCACTTTGTAGAATGGATGCTTTTCTCTGTTTAACATGCAGCATCTGCCTGGGTCAAAACCTCTACCAAGCTCCAAAACCAATCCAATTGGTTTTACTGTGCTCTTTAAGTCCTTTTCAGTGCAATATTGTCTCCCGATCATGGTGTAAGTTCTTGGATGCATACCCTTGTATGCATACCTTGGATGCATACATTCTTATATGTACAACGCATGCAGGTCTTTTAACTTGGTGCAAACATAGTCCAGTGCTTGACCTCTGATTCTCCCAAAATACTACTGAGGAAGAGTATCCTGGCAGTCAGTGTAGTGCCATATGGATATGAAAATGTAGCTAAGACAGAAGGCTGAAGCAGGTGTGTCCTCTGATTGTGTTTAGTTAGAGTAAAAAATTAGTCCAAGAAACTAATCTTAAATCAATCACTTATGTATAGAACAGCCTATATGACCCTTTCAAGTGTCCCCAACTCCTTTTTCATTTCCACAGTTTTGCTGATGTTCTACTGATGCTTTTCTAGCCTGCTAAAGACTGCAAAGGAAAAGATAGGGGGAGCGTGGTCCACCCAGACAGTGAGGTGATGGGAACATGCCAACAAATACTGTAAGGCAGCAGCCCTGGAAGAACAGGCTCTCTATTTACTAGCACTTACATTTTCCCCTTGAGTCAGAGCAGAGGGAAGGGGACAGTGTTTCTGGCAACTTTCCTCCTGCGAGTTCCTCCAGGTTCTGCACTTTTACCCTGACCTGCAACAAGCAGGTGTGTATGTTTGAAATGGCAGGTTCTGTGCTAGCTGTCTTTTCTGCATATGATGGGATGTGAAGTCAGGAGGAGCTTTGAATTGGTGCTGCTTGAGCACTGTCCTTCATTATAAATCCTCTGGAGAAGGTTAAATGGTGTGTTTTGTTACACTACACCTGGAAGAATTATTTTGTAAGGTAGAGAGGGAACTAGAACTGCTTTCCTGTTGGGCAGGAGAAATCGAATGAGCCAAAATTAAAGCACAAGAGATTTGAGTGTTAGATGTTAGAAAGACAACTTACTGTGATAAAAATGTCTGGTGAAAGCATGGGATTGGAGTTTTGAGTAATGAACAAGGCAGAGATCTTTTGAGGAGGGACCTTAAGGTTGCATGTTCTTGCTGTTGGTAAGAAATGCACTAGGTGGCCTCCTGAGGCTTCTCTGCAGCCAAGGATTTGTCTGATTTCAGTGGATGTCAAAGGTGGCACATTCTGAAAACTGAAAATCTTTAAGAGATTAGAAGACATTCAATGGTCACATTTTCCTCAACATTAGTATTCAAAAGTTACTTGCTTTTTATTAAGCTGCATGACATTACTCGGTGTTAGGCAAATACTCTTGTAACTTGATCCTGTTTCCCAGGTGACAGAAATGGTATTCAGAAGACATGCTTGTTCTGAGCATATACCGAAACCATAAGCATGTAGTAGTTGACTGAAAGGTATGAGTTGTCAGCTAAGTGAAATGAATAGTGAATGTCACTTGCTATGCTTATTGAATATATAATTCACTGTAAATATATAATTAATAAATTATTTAGTCATCAATTCCAGTACTACATGTGACCCTAAATGTTTTTTGTTCCTAGCAATGATGCTTTTCTTGCTGATTGGTAGTGCAATTGCATATTTCATGGTCTTCTCTTTTGCTACAGGTTTTGGGTTGGATCCGAAATGGAGAGTCAATGTTAAATGCCGGGCTTATCACTGCTAGCTCTTTGCAGGAGGCAGAGCAGTTACAGAGGGAGCATGAGCAGTTTCAACATGCAATAGAGGTAAAAGCACCATTTCAATGACCATAGTGAAGAAATGAGTGTCTGTAAATAACACAATTGGCATCATGCTACGTTTTTTTGAGTTAAGGAGAAGCTGTTGAAATCATTTTATGGCAAAGAGATAAAAACACTTGCTGGGAAGGTGGGGTTTTTGTTATTCATTTTGGAGCTACAATTCCAGGTGAATACGTCTTGGTGCTTTTTTGCATCTTTGTGAAGTGATAGCTGTTCACAGCAATTTTACTGAAAGTAGTAAATTCTTTGTTAGAATACAATGTCTAATGCTCATTGTTAAAGAATAAATGGAGCAACAAACATCAGTTTTGTGTATTCTCATATGGTCCTTTAATGTTCTCATTTTTGTTTGACAGTAGTTTTCACTGAAATATTTGTGCGGTGGTGTGTGCATCCTCTTGCCCATGACTTCAAGATAAACCTACTGGATTGGTCATAATCTCTGTGACATGCAGACAGAGATTTTAAGATTGCCTGACATGCTGTATTATTAATTTATATACACTATGAAGGGACTTAGGTTGATATTGATTATATATAGCCTACACTTTTTAAGAACTTCTATTGAAATATTAACCAATGTTATGTGATTGTTTGGGAAAACTATGTTCTGTAAGATAGAAGTCTTACAATAACACTACCACATTTGTTTGCTGTTCAGTGGAGTTTTATGCTTCCCGTCCTCAGGGTTTTTTTTTTACAGTTTGCACTCTATGTACGCTCATTTTAGAGCTTTAGTAACTCTTAATTTTAAAATCATGTGACATCTATGTGTTTGTCAGTTTAAGAATAGATGACTAGGAAGCTTAATTCTGGGCTTTCTAGGTCATCTTGTACTCTGATATAATAATACTTATTATAGTTAGGGGTTCCAGGTTTTAGGGAAGTGTATGTCTACACAGAACTACAGTTAAAAATTTGCGTACAATGAATGGGGAGTTGTCTTTTGTGTGGTCCTGCATGCCTGCTCCGTCATTTGCTCACTGATGTGCAAAAGACTACAGTAAAGCTGTGAGTACAGTAACAAGCCAAAATTAAGATACATTCTTTCAATCTTCTTTCCTCACCATGAAGGGTAAGAAAAGCAATGAGAAATTCATAATTACAACAGTGTACTGCAACATAGATACACCATGTGAGGCTTAATACTGGACAGTGGCTGTTCCTTTACAAACTGCTAGTCATTGTTGATGATAAATCTCTACAGGATTTTTTTCCTTCGTGTTTGCATAGCAAAATAATGTGGTGACTAGTATTAGACAGTTATTTTTAGTTGGTGGGTGTTTGTGCATGTGTAAGTCTCATTGATATAGGGGAAATGTGAGCCCTTGAGGTCTTCAAGAAAGTGAACTGAAGTGCTCCACTGAACTCCTGAATTTTCACCTTCTGTCAGAAAACACATCAAAGTGCCCTGCAGGTTCAGCAGAAGGCAGAGGCAATGCTGCAGGCTAATCACTATGACATGGATATGATTCGTGAGTGTGCGGAGAAAGTTGCTTCCCATTGGCAACAACTGATGCTGAAGATGGAGGACCGTCTCAAGCTTGTGAATGCCTCTGTTGCCTTCTATAAAACTTCTGAACAGGTACAGAAATGCTACATGACCTGTATTTGCCCTGGTTTATTTCTTCACTGTGGCATAAAGCAGCATTACCTAAAAAAGTGATTGGATTTTGTTATATTTACCAATTGGGTAACAACTGCAGTTATACAAAGAATGCAAATAAACATTACCAGCTGCCTTAGAGAAACCATGTGTTGCAGCTTCTCTGTATATAAAGTCGCCTTGTAAGACAAAGGCTTTTTAACGAGGTCTGTCATTGTAGGACAAGGGGCAATGATTTTAAACTGGAAGAGGGGAGTTTTAGATTACATAACTAGGAAGAAATCCTTTACTGTGAGTCACTGGAACAGGTTGCCCGAAGAAGTTGTGGATGCCCCATCCCTGGATGGTTCAAGGCCAAGCCGGATCAGGCTTTGAGCAACCTGCTCTAGTGAAAAACATTCCTGGCCATGGCAGCAGGTTGGACTAGAGATGATCCTTAAAGGGCCCTTCCAACCAAAACCATTCCATGATAAAAGAGTAGTAGATAAATTGAACTAACTGATAAAATACTACAATGTAACTGGTGTGGCTACACTTGCTTTAATTAGCAAACTTCAAAGGTACACTACCAAAGCACGCATTGTTTATTGGCAAAGATTCAAATCTTCATCAGTCTCTTCTCCCTTTTGATATTCCTCGGATTCTTATTTTTAATTGAGAAAAGTCTTGTAAAACATTTTCAAGATTAAACAAAACTACAACTGCTTAGCTGGATTTCTGCTTGTTTCAAGAAGCTTTGTTTAAACTTCAGATTGCTAATTCTGTTTTTTTGTGGGGGGAGTCAGAGAAAAGTCAGCTTCATTCTTTTCTTACACAGAAGTGTTAGGGGGCAGGTTGGCAAGGTTGCTCCCTCTGTGATCTTATCCTAAAACCAGCCTGAACTATGCAGTCACAGAGGCGGAGAAAGGCGCGCAACTTCAGGGATAGCCTTCTGAGCAATTCCAACTAAGCAGGGCAATGCTTGCAAACCTACAGCCACAGTTTGTTGACAGTCAAAACGTGAGAAACTTAGATACACATAAAGATGAGATGCATTTTCTATTTTTTTGGTTTGAATATGGAATTTTTGTCTTATTGGATTATATTTGAGTTGGACTCCTTTTACCTGGTAGGTGTGCAGTGTGCTGGAAAGCCTCGAACAAGAATATAAGCGAGAAGAAGACTGGTGTGGGGGAGCAGACAAACTAGGTCCCAACTCTGAAACAGATCATGTTACTCCCATGATAAGCAAACACCTGGAACAGAAAGAGGCATTCCTAAAGGTAGGACACTTTTTTTTTTAAAATAAAGGTATCCTGTGTGTTGGAAAGCATGCTGTCAAACACTCGCTCTTACAGGGCTGAAATTTATGTGGAAATCAACAGTGCCCATTCAAAGGCTACAGGTATATCCCAAACTGCAAAGGTGTGGGAAATGGCACATAAACTGCTTCTGACAGTGATTAGGAGAATACTGCTGAGTGCATAAAATTGTAGCCAGTTTTATAAATATATTTCCTGTTGAACTTCAATACATGTCAGGACTCCCACTGTGACTAAAGAGGAACTGGGAATCACTGCTTTGAGCAACTGTCATTCTAAAGAATGCTTAAAGGCTGGTGCTTTGCAAGAGAAGTGACAGTCACATAGTGCCACTGCTGCCTGTGCATCAGGGCAGCTCTCAGATGTGCTTGGACTACAGCAGAGTACCAAAGGAGGAAATTGTTACACAAGCATCTGGGAGTAGTTGAGTTTGTGTAATAGTCTACAGATGAATGAAAAGTTTTCGTTCCAACTAATGTCCTAGTGAAGAGGTTTATGGATCATACTGAAAAAATATGTAGTGGATGCTTGTAAAGCAGTTTAACCCTGTAACCGAAGGCTTTATCCAGCATTATCTCAAAAGACATCAGAGTATAAAGTTAGTTTTATTAAAAACCTTTTTCTTCTCTGTACAGATGTGAACATTCAAAAATGTATTAGCATAGCTCTAGGTATTTTCAAATATATCAAATACCTTTCTGCAGCTGACCTGTAAGTTACCAGTCTTTATGTTAAAGCAATTTCAGAAATGACGTAGTGTCTCTTATACTGGATCTAACCATGCTACCTTTATCTAACCTTTTAAAGTAGCATTTTATTTTTTGCTTATTAAAATTAAGGTAGCCAGCCCATATGTAGTACTTGGTGTACGTTAAAATGAGAGCAGCAGCCGAGCTGAGTGTTGCTCTCAAGGCCTTCTCTTAATATTATAAGGATGTGTCTTAATATTTTAGTGCTTTTGGTTTCGCTTTAGCTGAGCATTTACTTTTTGTTTAAAGCAGTGGTGGATGTTTTGGAGTATCCAGGTGATTGCATAAGCATGTGCAATCTGTTTATGCAATTAATAACTTCAAGTGGCACATGGCACATACACAAAACGAACTTTATGATCTCTGAGTCATGCTGAAAGCTTG
Organism: Pedionomus torquatus; assembly: GCA_013398155.1. Taxonomy (NCBI): domain Eukaryota; kingdom Metazoa; phylum Chordata; class Aves; order Charadriiformes; family Pedionomidae; genus Pedionomus; species Pedionomus torquatus. Next base: position 85,577 of record VZRU01018561.1, read on the forward strand.
AGAGCAGGTAGTTGCTTTTCAGGATCTTCAGATAAAAAGTAATAGCATTTTGTTTGGGCTTTTTTTCTGCTGGATATGTAGGGATTAACTGTTACTAGTTGAGAACTATTTTAGTGCTTGAGTTGGCTTTCTTGTAGCAATTCTTTTTAAAATTTGAGAGAGTGGAAAATGCATAGAAGGGGGGATGAGGAAGGTCCTTGATCTTTTTCTGGATGTATATGTATGCATCTTCAAAGAAAGTAACACTGCTAACTCTCTAGGCTTGCACACTGGCTCGGAGGAATGCTGATGTCTTCCTGAAATACCTGCATAGAAACAGCGTTAACATGCCGGGGATGGTGACACACATCAAAGCACCTGAACAACAAGTCAAAAGTAAGGGGTTTATTGTTCTTTTTTTCTCCAAAGAGCATGATCATCATGTGTTGTGGTGTGAGTGAAGCCTGCCCAAGTGGAAAGGGTTCTGTCAGGCTTTACAGGAAATAATTAAAATTGCTCACATGCTTTGAAGGAGCTGCCAGTCATAAAATTCTCTTATACCCAGAAGAAGTTGCTTTGAATTCATTTATCTTCTGCTTACACTTAATCTTCTTTCAATTTGAGACTCAAATGTGCTGCTTTTGTTCAGAGAATGAGATAGGGAACTTCCACACGATAGTGTTTGGTCTGAAGCCAAATGGAGCTGATGACTGTAAGCTTACTCGGTGTGTTAAGAGTGGTGCATTCTGCAAGTTCCTTGGGGGTGCTGGGGTGATACAAGATAATTCTTGAATGATGCCCTTAGACCCTTCATATAATTGAATCAACGTTAAAGAACTTCATGAAGTATAGGGTAACATTGTTTAAATTAGATGTGTAGATATGTAGTAGCTGACGTGATGCAGGAAATAACTAATACATTAGTTAGATTTTGCTGGGATTAATTCAATGTACTGCATCTTTAAGGTGTAACATGCACTGTGCAGAATGGAGTAGGGAAGGATATCTGTAGGGCTTTCAGGCGCAAAGATGGGAATTAGTAGGGTATGCGTAACTGATGGGCAAGGTACGCAGAACAGAAATCAGTGAGGGATATTCAGAAAGTAAATACTGCATTTTACAGTTGTTAAATATTGCAGTTGTATTCTGCCTGATGCATTTTGAAGCTGTTTTTGATAACTTGGACCATGCTACAGACCAGAAAAGTCCAATTGTCTAATTAATTGCCATTTGCAGCTATCCAAAGGGGAGTTATGCAGAGGATGGAGCCAAACTCACAGGAATACAGTGATAGGACCAAAGGAAGAAGTCACAGCAAGGAAAATTCTGAATGAATATAAGGAGAAAGTGGTTACAGCAAGAGTGAGAAAGTACTGAGTAGAGCAGGTGGCTCAGAGAGGTAGTAGAATCTCTGCCTGTGGGAATTTTTAAAATTTGAATTTTACAAGCCCCTGAAAGAACTTTGAAGTTAGTCCTGCTTTGAGGAGGAGACTGGAACAGTTGGCCTCCAGGGGTCTCTTCTGCTCTAAACTACCTGATGACTCTATCAGAAAAGGGCACAATCGCTGCTTCACTTTACTACAAAGGGAAAACAGTTTGTGATAAACTTAGCCATCTGTCTGACAGTACTCAAATTGAAAGTTTTTGCATTGGAAAGATAATAGGGTATTGGCCATACTTTTCACTCTAAGGAGATAATTGGATTGTGGCAATTGAAACCTTGAGCATGTAGAGCTAAGACATAGGATTGGTTTTCTTCTGTCACCAGAGCATCAACATTTGTAGAACTGTACAAGACAAAATCTCAACACAAATGCTAGCGGTATCAGTAATTGAAGAAGTCTTGGTAATATTTGTCACTTTAGCTCTTCTCATAGCAGTAGACTAAGATAGCAAAGCAGAAGCAAGCAGGAAGTTGTAGCTACTACTGTTACTGAGTATAAAAAAAGTATGTTAAGGCTTTTACACAAACTTAAAAATTCAGTTTTGGAGTCTGTGTAGAAGCAGTCATTCTGGGAAAGGTAAACGTTCAGATGAGAAAAGAGTAGAAAAGTCTCTGCTAATGTCCTTGAGAATAACTATATATCAGAAGTGTAGTACTGTGCATGTTCTTTGTACATTTGAAATTGTGGATGAATATGTGTTTAAAATGCAACAGCAACAAAAAAAGTCCCCAAGCAAGAAAAAGATAAGCTATGTGCTCTAACACTTTTTCACCATAAGCATGTAATACATACTTCTGAGAATTAAGTGTGAGTCAAGGTAGAACTAGCAAGGACTCCTTCCTTTTAGTCTCAATGGTATGGTGGTGTCTGACCAAATGATTTAAAAGTTGATCTTTCTGTCCAAATATGCACATAAGAACCAAAAAAAAAAAAAAAAAAAAAAAACAAACCAACAACAACCAAACCAAAACTCATCTCTTTCCTAAACAGAGGGGGAAAAAAATTGTATATACCATTTTGGTGACATAGAGGTTTCACGTGTTCTGCTGGACCATGCTCAGGTGTATGCTTGAAACAGTGTCAGCTGCAATCAGTATTATAGTATAATGAACACCTTAAAAACTTGAGCAACTCTTGAGTTTCTGCAGAACTACTGAACTTTTTTTCAAAAACCTCATTCAGTAGCATACTTGATCCTTATTCCTAGGTGCAGATTATGGCATCTAGAAAAACAATATCTGAATCTAGACAAAGTTTAACTAAGCACATGCTTCATGGTAAACAGAAGTCACAATGATACTGAACTCTGAGAGGTGTCCTTCTGTCCCTTCATACCAGTGTGAACAATTTATTTCACATGCAGTTAAGAGTATCCAAATACTGTTCTGGACACTGTGCCAAAGCTGAATTTTAGGAAGGAGCAGCAGGGACTGTAGTTCAGGAGGCCTGAGATGGAGCTGCTCATCCAAACCTAGTATTAAATGTTGTTCTGTAACTTCAAGTATTTTATAGTTGTTTTTTCCCCCCTTTTTCCTTGTAAGTCCAATAAATTCATGGCAATAACATGAGTGTTTCCCAGCCAAATGTCTCTCACTGGCTTGCCATCTGTATCATGTCCTGACAGGACAAATGTTTGTTCTAAATAGCTAAATGCACCTTGCTTGCTCTTTGTCAAAATTACTTTGCTTGCATCACTATCAAGATGTGTCTTTTTGTATGATATGTCCAGCTGGGTGTGTTGCATTGTATAGTGGTAGACCTGCCTGTATCTGCCCTGTCAAATCTGGCATATATTCTGAGCAAGAGTTTTGGAGGTTGAATAAGGCAAAAATAAAACTGAGGAAGCAGGTGAGGCTCAAAGCAGATTAGCCCATGGCTTGGCTAAGAGACAGATTGGTTGAGGCATATTTGAGGGTAGCCTGCCCAGCAAGAAGAAAACCTTGGCTGCAGTGACTAAATTCCAACCAAAAACAAGTCCTGGGTGATCTCAGTGCTCTGTGGCAAGTGGTAATATGATGCTTCCAAGCAGGAGGATATTGGCAGCAATGCAGACAGGTTTCATAATCCTCAGGGAGGCTGTGACAAGTAGTTGTAATTGGTCCCAGATCACTGATAGAGACAGAGTGAGATGCTTTTCTCCTCAGGCTCCCTTTATTTGATCATCTCTGTCAAACTGTTTCTTGGGAGTTCTTAGCTTTTGGGGTGTAAGGCATCGTGAATCCGCACAGTGGGGCAGGGAAATGCAGAGGTATTAAGAGGCCTAGCACCTGAGAGCATCCATTAATAATTATGGAAAATAAACAGCTGTAGTATGAGAAGCAAGTAAAGTGTTATTGTGAAGAATGAGCCTTTTTGGTGGTCACTTCTGCTAGACCTCCCCTTGGGCTCTTTGTACTCTGACAGCATCACCTGGCAGAGACATTGGATTGTCCCCATAGTCATGTATTTCAGCTTGCCATCTGGGTTTGTAGTAGCTACACTACAAGTTCTGGTAGAGCTACTGCTGTAGAACAAATGGTGGGTAAAGTGAGATTGACAAAAACCTGCTTGCTTGCTTTCTTTGAAGAAAAAGAAACAACTATTAAAGAACCAGAGTTCAGATCAAATCTCCTGCATATTGTAAGCAGAAGGTCTTTGCCATCCAGGAAGAAATTATAAGTTGGACATGTGGATTTGCAGTTTAACAGTGGAATTTGGATGTGACTTTCAAATGGCAGACAGTTTCTGATACTCAGGAATGGCATAACAAATTGCAGAGTTAATTATTTGATTACCTGTAAATTCTCTCAAGGCTCAATGAACACTCAAATTTGAACAAGTCAACTTAAGCTGGATGGCCACACTCAGGGTTTGCAGTCAACAGCTCCATGTCCTAGTTGGTGACCAGTGATGAGCGATTTTCTTCGGGGTTGATAATGGGCTCTGGTGCTCTTAACATTTTTGTCAGCAACATTGATAGTGGAATTAAGTATGCATCCTCAGGAAGTTTGCCAACAACATCAAGCTGTGTGGTGCAGTTGACACTGGAGGGAAGGGATACCATCCAGAGGGACCTGGACAGGCTTGAGAACAAGCACAAGGGTACTGCATGTAGGTCAGGACAATCCAAAGAACAAATGTAGGCTGGGCTGAGAATGGATTTGGAGCACTAAGGAGATGCATGTTGGAGCATTGGGTGATGAGAAGCTTGCTGTGAGTCCGCCATGCGTGCTCGTAGCCCAGAAAGCCAAACACATTGTGGGCTACATCAAAAGCAGCAGGGCTAGCAGGTTGAGGGAGGTGATTCTGTTTCTGCTTTGCTCTGGTGAGATCCCACCTGGAGTACTGCATCTGGCTCTGGGAACCCCAATATAAGTACGACATGGACCTGTTGAAGAGAGTCCAGAGGAGGGCTACCAAGATGATGAGAGGGAGAGAGATGAAGGCAGGCATCTTTGCATGGGCTGCAAAGATGATGCGAGGGAGAAAGATGAAGACCAGCGAGTTGGGGTTGTTCAGCCTGGAGAAGAGAAGGCTCCAGGGAGTAGCCTTCCGATACTTAAAAGGGGCCTATGGGAGAGATGGGGAGGGACCCTTGATCAGGGACTGTAGTAATAGGATGAGGGATAACAGTTTTGAAATTGAAAGAGGGGAGATTTAGATTAGACACTAGGAACAAATTCTTTACTATGAGAGTGTTAAGACACTGGAACAGATTGCCCAGAGAAGTTGTGGATGCCCCATCCCTGGAAGTTTTCAAGACCAGGTTGGATGGGGCTTTGAGCAACCTGGTCTAGTGGCAGGGGGGTTGGAACTCAATGATCTTTAAGGTCCCTTCCAACTCTAAACATTCTATGATTCTATCATTTCTTTAAATAATAATGAAACAGGAAGACTCTCTGTTTCATTAATATCAGTAAAACGAGCAAAGAGTAACAGAAAGAGTAAGTGTATTGTAAATTCTATAACATAGGTACTTTATTGCACTAATTCTAATGTCATATTTCAAAATTAGTTATCATAACCTCTGTTGAAACTGTTTTCATTTCTTCAGATATCTTGAATGAACTCTTCCAGAGGGAGAACCGTGTGCTGCATTATTGGACCATGCGCAAAAGACGTCTTGATCAATGCCAACAGTATGTGGTGTTTGAAAGAAGTGCCAAGCAGGTGAGAATTTTATATAAAAATCTTCTTTAGCGGGATTGAGGTTTGATGTACTCATCCCACAACAGCAAATTTGTCATTGACTTCAGTGTTTCAAGTGGCCAAAAGATCATTGATTAAATAGGAATACAAATACAGAACAACAAAATTTGTTGAGGCAGGGTGTCTGTTGTAACATAAAGGTAGTGTTTTGCTTCTGCCAGCTTGGTCTAGTACTGGTGAATCTCATTTCTGCAAGCTTATGTTTGACAAATTATTATGCTTATTAATTTTGACACAAACACTGAATTTGACCAGGAAAATAATAGGCAGCAATGTTTTTCTTCTGTGTTGGGGGGAAAAATGTCTAAGTTGATTGGCAGTTCTAGAAAACTGGTACGTTCTATAATTCATTAAACAATAATACTGAATGATTTTGCAAGTTTTTGCTATTCTGTGTGTACTTGGTTCTATGGTTTCTTGCATGGTAGACATACCTCTCTCTATTCTGCATTTATCAGTCTGAAAAGAGCTAACTACCACAAACAAAACAATCCCCTTTGCTAATCAAAGCATAAGGCATAAAAATAAGTAAGAGGTTCCAAAGCAGAATTAGTGACTGGAATGATCTGCAATAGCTTTTTTTTTTATTATTGTTTGGGTTTTTTTTTTTTTTGAAAATGGATATAAGACAAAGAAAGGAAGCTATCTGTTCCTGTTCTGCAAAAAAGGACACAACACCCGTAGTGTGAAATATGTTAGATCTGCTTTAAAGGACTCAAAAACCTAATTTTTTATTTTTTTCTGACAGGCAGTGTAGACAGATGTTGAAATACTAGTGGTCTGTTTTGATCTCTTGAAAGATTTCTGAAGTCTGTCTTTCATGATTTCACGAAGAAAGTAATGCAAGATAAATCATGAAGTTAAAGATTAATACCTCCTTAAAACAACAACACTCCTTCCCAACTCCCCACCTCACTTTTGAATAACCTCAGCTCCAACCTCTGCCAAGCACATGACCTACTTGCTTTTGTGTAGAGATTACTGACTAACAGTCAAACACCAGAGTTAAAGATGTGTCAGCATTTGCATTGTAAATCCCATTTTTTCAGCACTCACTAGTCCAGTCATCACAAACCGTATAGGACTCCACACTGATTAGCCAGAAAATAGGAATGTTGCTGTCTTCAGATTTTTGTTCAGAAGTTGGAAGAACCCATTCTTTGTGCTTTCACAACTTGATGCTTTGCTATGGGAGCAGATACCCCAGTAGTTTGAGAGGAAAATGGTAGACTCTTAAGTTGTAACAGAGTTGAGGTCTCACTTGGCCTCTAAATTTATTTCTCCAATTCTTGTATGGACATATGTCCAACATACAGTCTTGATCCTTGTGAAATAAGAGCTGATCTGAAGTGTTGCAATTAACATAGAGATGAACTTTTTACCATGTTGTGGCTCTAGAGAGCTGCTTAAAAGTTATGACAAGGCAACATTTGCAGAGGGGAAACTTTTTGTTTATCATTCATTCCATCATTGTGTAATAAACCCACCAATAAAAGGTAAAGATTAAAAAGTTAGAAGGAAGAAATATAAAAATACATCTTGATTGTTACATCAGCAATAGCCAATGCTGGTTGTCCATATCAGTCTTCACTTGCAGAAAATTGACATTAGAATGACAAGGGGCGTCGTACAGGTGGTTGGTTGAAATGTCCCTTTTCTTGACAATAGTCAGAGAGTAGTTGGTTTGTTTTCATCAGCAGCACTTGAAAAGTATGGGCCCATCTCATGAGGCTTGCATCTGCACTGATATGTTTCTATGTAAATAGCATCCTAGCATTCATACTCTGTGTAATTTTGAAGGCCTTGTGCTTACTCTAGTTTTTGTACTAAGAGGCAGAAGCATCCTAAGTGGGAAGAAGAGAATCACATTAGTTCAGTCACAGCCTTGATGAACTTAAGTTCTTGGTGGAATTATAATACATATAATTTGTTGTGATTCACTTGAGAAATACATATCTACTGTCCACCAAGATAAAACTTCTCCTGTTCTTGATAATGTGGATAGATAAAAGGGTAAAATCAAAGAATGAGAGATAAAAGGAAGAATGAGGACTCACTAGCAATCTACTACTCTTTCTCTTGGAGTATTAATTTTTTGTCTAGTGCTGTATATATTTACCGAAGACACAGAAAATACACATGCATTTAGTAACAAAACAGTTCTAAGCAAGCTGTAATAAACTCTTTGAACATCTGATGTTGACTTTGTCAGAAAGACGAAGTGTCTAAATTCAGGCAGCAGTATGCAGAGACAGATGTATTAAGAGCTGCAGAACAACTTGCTAATGTCAGTCTTGAGTTACTATTTTTTATTTTTACTGTTATGCAGCAGTTTGAGAGGACTTGTGTTTGGTGGGGTTGGGGGGTTGTTTTTGGGTTTTTCCCCCCGACTTCCATTAGCCGGAGAGAAGGATTCCTCACAGCCACTGAGTTGTTCTTAAGAGGGCAGCAAATACTAATGTGAGTAGAACATAGATAATAGCATTGTTTGTAACAGTGAGACAGTAAGATGCCACGATGTGTAAGAGAAGCAATTATAGATTGCTGGTTTTAGTTCTTGTCTTTTCCTACCTATACATACATTCATCAATTTGACTGCATTCCTCTTCTGCTGAAGGTTTAATTTATAGAAGTATATGTAAATACGGACTGCGTTTTGTGAGGCTACAATGCGTGTCAACTAAAGAGTAAAATGATGATTAAATCTCTTGTGATTGGAAAGCTTAGCCTACACATTTTGCAGTCTCATGTGCATTTTTACAAATTAGAAAATGTGTGTTGCTGAGTACAGCTCCCCTGTGTTGCACCAAAAAAAAGTGATTGTTGCTCAGCAGGGGAGTATACTAGCGAAACTGTAAGCTTTTAACAGTGGACTACTGTAGTCCTGAAATATTCAGATTCATGTGTCATTTGTTTTTCTTCAGTTCTTTAAGCATTGCTTTGAAGACTAAGTGAATTATTTCAGAGTTACAAATTTTTTGATGTTGCAGATGATTACTACAAATGACATAGAATAACATTTATTTGTGGCCAATATGCGTTTGTGAAATACTGATTGAAGGTGGCTTCTGTTGGCAAAAGTATGTTGCCTTTTCTTTTACTTTTCTTTCATTATTGCCTTATTTAGGCTCTAGAATGGATTCATGACAACGGAGAGTTTTATTTATCCACACATACTTCCACTGGCTCCAGTATCCAGCACACACAAGAGCTGTTAAAAGAACATGAAGAATTTCAGATCACAGCAAAGGTAAAATAAATAAATGAAATTATGGAAGATTTTAAAAACCCGAAACAATCCAGATTCCCTTTTCCAACCCAAGGATGTGTCTATAAAGACTGGTTTACTTGTAGTGGCTTTCTCTCTTCATTTCTGCTGGGAACAGAATAAATCAAAAGATAATCAGAAGATAATCATTGTTACGGGAGCTCCATCAAGCCTATGTGCAGTTGATTTCTTATGACAGAATTGTAGTGAGCTTAAAAATGCTTTTTTAGGAAACTGCAAGCCTTCCAGAGCCTTTGATTTCTACTTTTATATCCTCATGTATATGAATTACTGCCTGTTCGTGTAGGATATAAAATACTACAAGGCATATTATTATTCAGCTGTGATTTAATTACAAGAAATCAAGAAATTACAAGAAAAATGAAAACTGTATTCATGAAGAACAAATACTGTCTGATTTTGCTCTTTTTGAGCCATGACAGTGTTCTGCGCTGGTGGAGGCCTATGCAGACCTGCAGATGTCACTTGTGAGGCTTGAAAGTTTTCACATGTGAAACACAACTAGTGCATGACTGAAGTACCCGAGCATATGTAGCATTTTCTGATCCTGTGTTTTGTTTTGTCACCTTTTTCCACCTCTCTGCTCTCCAATATTCATAGAGAAATAATAAAACACAAGAATGTAAGTAAGTGTTCATTTGTCTGAATGACCTCCTTAGAAGAGACTTTGGAGATTAAGTTGGTCATGAGACATGTGGCAAGGGAGAAAAGAGAATCTAGAAAGACCAGAGATCACTTTTGCTTTTCAAACCTGGATTTTCGTCCTTCTGAGTTTTGTTCCAGCCTTTGTTCTGCTGGATCCCTTCCAGCATGTAGAGCATCCCTGCCCCCCATGTTTCCTCTGACATTCAGCAGATGACGTGGGTGCCCCTTTTAAAAGGATGTTGTTAGTTACTCCTTTGGTGTTTTGCTACCTCTTGGGAGGATGTATTAACCCTTGATAATTGTGTTGGTGGAAAGAAATGCTCGGATGAGGAACTATTAGGAAAGAAAAAGAATAAACTAAAAAAAAAGGAAGAACAAATACTGTCTATTTTGCAACTGATAGAGGCATCCAGATTTTATTGACCATTTTGCTTAACTCTCTGTTACCCAGGGCCCTGACAGTAGTGTCAGAGAGAGAGATGAAGCTATAAACCCATCCATTGTGGATGATCTATGATTTACATGAAAGAACGCACACCATCCTAAGGCAGATTGTTAATTGGGAAAAACACAGATTTGGTGGTTGCTACTTGTTCTCTTAGTTTCTCCCAAGTAACTGTGTGACAGCAAAGCATAATCCAAAAAGCATCTAGAGAATATAATCTTAATATGTTAAAGTGTAAAGCATATAACAAGACTTAGCTCCATCTCAACATTTCAGTGATGTCTAGAGGAGGTAGATTCTTGAGACTGGGCTAGGTCCAATACCAGTGTTTCAACAGTAATGAACAAAATACCCTCTTTGGCTTTGAACCCCTTTTGTATTAATGCGAGATTACCCATGCTCTGAAAAGCTTGCCTAGCAAAATTTAATCTCTGGGTTAGATATGGAACACAATTTTGAAGACAAATAAGCGACCTGCTTCTAGTCATGTAATAATAAAACCCAAGGAAAACTATATTCCTCTTGTGCTATTTTTATTAAGAAAAAGGTATCTGTTTAAAGGAGTTATGGGAAAAGGGAGGAGGAATCTAGCTCCTTTGATGGCTTCTAGTGCACTTTGGTAGCAGGTTAAGCAAAATGACCCCCTTCATCATAGGTAGAGCTAGTAACTCTTTGATATTTTCCTGTTTTCATAGCAAACCAAAGAGAGGGTGAAGTTGTTGATACAGCTGGCTGATGGCTTTTGTGAAAAAGGGCATGCTCATGCAACAGAGATTAAAAAATGTGTTACAGCAGTGGATAAGAGGTACAGAGACTTTTCCCTGCGCATGGAGAAATACAGGACCTCTTTAGAGAAAGCTCTGGGTATTTCCTCTGATTCCAACAAATCGGTAAGAGAAATTTGAGTGTGGTAACAGACAAACAAGCTTTGCTTGCATTTGATTTAGCTATCGTTTTCTCCCATCTCCTTCTTAATCAATTCTTCCTTTCTTTAATAAAGAGCAAAAGCTTGCAGCTGGATATAATCCCAGCCAGTGTCCCTGGGTCAGAGGTGAAACTGCGCGATGCTGCTCATGAACTTAATGAAGAAAAACGAAAGTCTGCCCGGAGGAAAGAGTAATATGTTTATTTATTTTTAATGAATGAGAATGTATAAATCAATCCTGGTAATGAAACAACAGTCATGGCTTGTCTGGCAGCTTAGGAGTTGGATAGATGGTAAAAAGAGAGTGATGTTACTCAGTAGCTCCTATTGCCTTATTCACATGCTTGATCTCACTGATAATTCTAGCGTGTCAGAATCCTAAACCTTCAAAATGATGTTAGTCTTCTGTCATGTTTCTTTAATTTTAGAAATAATGTGAAATAAGTGTTTAAGGAGAAGAGTGAGGACAACAGTTAACTGACTATGGCTAGTGAAAAGCATTTAAGAAAAAATCTTCTTTCCCAATTCTTTTTGTACTGGCTAGTAATGGCAGGATGTTACCTCTTAGGTTTCCTTCATCTGTTGTTCTCCCCTCACATTTCAGTTCTCAGATTTTTCTTGCAGCACTGGAAAAAGCAAAAGCTGATGAGGAGAAAAATATGTTGTGGTTATTATGCATTCATGATGATCTAACAGGCTGAGATTTGATTATTCTTTCTGTTGTCACCTAAGGTTCATTATGGCTGAGCTAATTCAGACAGAAAAGGCTTATGTCAGAGACCTCCGGGAATGCATGGATGTAAGTTTTCTTTTTTTTCACCAGTCTTTGAAGACAGGATTCAAGACATTTCTTTCTGGGATTTTTTTTTTGTTTGTTTGTTTCAACACCTGAACATGATTGGTTTGCAGTCATAGGACCATATTAAATATCTTTTCTCCTATTAAGAAGAAATTTCTAATTACATCTGATAACAACCAATTCGGACTTCATCCTATATGTTTTGCTTTTGTCAGTACTGAGTTTTCAGCATTTGCTCCTTTCCCAATTCATAAACACAGGGGTTTTGTTTTAGAGAGAGGAGGGAAAAAGGAGGGGTTACTTGATTTGCTTTGCTAGCAATAGAGAAGAGCTTGTGTTAATTCTCTTATTATCTCTTTCACATGTTCTGCTGCTAGCTGACTTTTGAATAGAAATTCGGAGAGATTCCATGGAAAAGTGCCCAGTAATTGTTGTGTTGAAGCAAGAGATGGTTGGTGTTAGCTGTCACACAAAGCATGAACTTCTAGACTACAGGCATGACCTTGATAAGGAATATCCTGAAGCATTAGAGGTTGTCAAGAACACTATGCATTTTAAATGATGAAGTCTCAGGGACTATGTCAAACTGTCAGTTTTAGAACTTGGGGTTTACTATCAAAATCACAAGGTATATTTGACACAACAGGTACTGTCACAATTGGAGATGATTATGCTGCTTGATCTTTCCCTGATTTCTCTCCAGGAAAGCATGCTTACAGTTACCTGGGTGCTTCTCTTCAGGGTTTATCATGACTTTTCATGCTTTTTTTTTTATTTTTTTTTTTTTTGTTCTGGGCAGACGTATCTGTGGGAAATGACGAGCGGAGTTGAGGAGATCCCACCTGGTATTGTAAACAAAGAACACATTATCTTTGGAAACATGCAGGAAATCTATGAGTTCCACAATAAGTGAGTTACTTATCTTCCATTTCCATGTTACTGCTAAATCCAAATAATGACCTGAGGGATTTTCTAATGAAAATATTGTGCATATGAATAGTGGATGCTTGTCCATAAAAAAATCTTAAAGGATTTCTTCATGCACTGCTAAATTTTCAGTTGCTTTTTGCAGCCAGGCAGGTACACCAATAGGAACTGTATTTCGATCTTTTTCATCTTTAAAGATATTTTTGGGTATGTTAAAATTTTACTGTAGATTTTCCAGTTCTAAGTAGATGGAAACCACTGATCTCAATAGAATATGGATACAGTATGAATTGAAGACTCCCATCATTCCTTCAGAACCCTCTTGCCTGATTTCTCAGAGTGACTACTAGTGGGAAAAAGTAGAACTCCCTGCTTTTTCTTGGCTCCTCAAAGTTTCTGTGGAGATGCCCCACTGTTATTATGTTTATATGAATACTGAGCATGAAAGAGACCTGTCCACTACATTTTTTCTGAGTTGAATGGCTATTAGGCAGATCTGCATACAGAAGCCTTGCTCTAGATCTTCCCTCTTTTTTAATTCATTGGTGATTGTGTTGGGTTATGATTCTTTAAGTAATAAAATATACCTATACTATACCTATTATATATATAAAATAGAAGAAAGCATATTCCAGAACCTAATTTTAGTCCTTTGTATGCTTTGTGTTAACTTGAGCATCCAAAAGACAAGTTAACTCCTTTTTTCTTGAGATTAAGACTGAACTTTTCTTGAAACAAACACAGTAGGAAGCCTTCTTGATGGAGAACAACAGCCATGAAATTTTTGAGTTTACTTATGTGTTAACTGCATGTCTGCTGCAATTTGTATTGTTACATTCACAGCAGAATTTGTATTGAATTACATTTTGTACTAGTTCTATTATTGCACAGTTTTATCCATTCCTGTTATCTTTATTTCTTTAACTCATGCTGTTGGTATGAATTACAGCAAGTTTTCCATCTGCCTTTATTCACAGGTAATAGATCAATATCAGCTGCTCTAATGAAATTGTTTCATGTGCCTTGTACTATTTGTTTCTTTTCTACCTACAGTATATTCCTTAAGGAGTTGGAAAAATATGAACAGTTACCAGAAGATGTTGGACACTGCTTTGTTACTTGGGTAATGAAGTCAGACTTATGCTTAGAAGTAACAAGGGAGATGGGAAGCATGAAAAGATAGATTATTGCTCCCAGGTCCCATTTTAATTTGCAAAACTTCCTCTTCCTTCAAATTTGAGTAAAAATTTGTGCATTTGTAACTTGGGGGAAAAAAAAAAATGAAGGCACTGCTGTCAGATGCCAATGCTTAGCTGCTCTTGAAGTTTATGCAAATTGCCCAAACCTGCATTCAGATTTAATTTGGTGTCTTGGTCTTAGCTATGAATAACCTGCTGTTGCATTCGTTGGTATTGGTTTCAGTCTTATTTGACTGATATACTTTCTTACACTGCCAGTTTGAATGGGAAAACAATTTTGTGTCGTTAAAGTTCTTGAGAGAGAAGATTTACCCTCTGATAACTTTAAAAACTTTGAAGACAGAAATGATGCTCTCTGATAATGTGTGCAAATTTGCATTTCATTCTACAGGCAGACAAATTCCAAATGTATGTTACTTACTGTAAAAATAAGCCAGATTCTACCCAGCTGATATTAGAACATGCAGGAGCGTACTTTGATGTAAGTATTTTTTGTCCATCTTAAAAGTATGCCATGGCAGTTTGAATCATGTACTTGCCGTTAAGCTGAGTGCCTAATTTCTTCAGAAAATGCAAGTTTCCTGGTACTAATGCTGCAATTTAGTGTCAGCTTAAGAAAATCAATCCTGTATCTCACGTGGTTAGTTTCTGTTGCTCAGTTGGTCTCATAAAGCTGTCAAGTTGAATGTAGAAAGTCACTGTCACGTAACGGAGCGGGTCAGAACTGGAAGTGGGTTCTGGCAGCAGTGACCGAGACACAAATCTTCAGCTCTCACAAGCACATTCTGCGCATATTAGCATTTTTATGTGCTTGGTTTGCACTATATGTGATAAAGATGAAAATCTTTGTTAAATTTTTGGAACACCTCTAAATTGAAATTATATGCAGTGGTTATTCAGTTGACTGCCTTTGTTCAGAGCTGCTAAACCAACCACCTTACTTATTCAGTCCCAAGGTTATATGATCTACATCCAATATTCTGCTTGGGAAAGGACAAAAAAACAGCTTTTAGTGGGGAATTTTGGCCACACTGAGTAAGTTTTGGTTGAACGTGTATTTACAGATGATTTGATTAGAGTGCTCTCTACTCCTTTTTTGTTTCCTTCTCTGCTCTGCCGAGCTACTAACTGTGTAGTGACACCACACATTGCTTTTATATGGAAGTAGAGGGAAGGATGTCATAAATCCCTGAAGTTCTTGGAGTTAATTTCAAAAGTTTATCACTGAGGAGATGGGTATTTCTAAACATTGTAAGGTAAAGCCATTCTGTGAAGTCTCTATTAAGCTTTCAGTATTTGAAGAACAGTAGGTATGTAACAGGAAATCCAGCAGATAGGAAAAAAAAAATTTAGCAAACACATTTTTTAAAAATAACGCGGGGCTCTGATAAATCTGTCTTAGAAACAAGTTCTTGCCACCACCTCCAAAGGAGCATCCTTTGATCCCTTTGTTTTACCAATGTATCCTGAACTCTCATCTCCTTATCCACTTGAAGTGGATTTAGGTGGATTAGAAGCATGAAGACCTAGTTCTCTGCAGAAGTAACTTCAGGAGCTTCCATTGATGCCATCACTGGACCATGTGAAAATGTCATGTGTTGTCCCTTCTTAGGAATTTCTGATACTGTATTTGTGATTAGAAAGCGCATAGCTGCAGTGTGTAACATGTTGGTTGAAATTGTGTGGTTAAAATACTTCTGATAACTGTGATTGATGGCAAATACTGGTCATGAAGTTCAACCATGATCAGTACTTGAAATCTGTAATTATCCTATATAATTATCATTTGATTCTATTTTCTGCCTTTAGCTTTGTGGAGGTCGTTCTTTTTTTCTGTTTGTAAGTGGCTGTTTTCTTTTCAGGTGCTTGTTAACCTCTTTCCTTTAGTTAGAAAAATGTTACTTCGTGCTCCCCCTTGTGGGGGAAATGCTTTTTGTGACTATTAACAGTTAAACTACCAGGTGGTGCTAAGAAACCTCCACCTTCCTGTGTAGTCCTAGCTGTTCCCTGAAATTTGTTTTCTTTTCTTTTTTGCGAGTAGCAAAGGAAATATGAGTGGGTTGGGGGTGGGGTGGGGTGTTATTTATGTTTTAAAAAGGTGTTTTCACACATTCAGTATATCTGTAGCTGTTGCTATTTGTATTTAGGTTTGTTGAAACGCTTCACAGGTACCCTTGGAGGTAATAATCTCTGTTTGTACAAAGTGAACAGGCAGATGCACAATGTAACTATTTTCTGTGACTGGAATAGCTTGTCATCCTGTCTTCATTTTTCCATGCTAGAATAGAATTTGTAGTTAATGTATATTATGGCATAGCCCTAAAAGCAATCTCTGAGTGTTGTTGCTTGCAGTCCTCAAATGTTTGCTTTTTCCATGCAGGAGATACAACAACGACATGGACTGGCCAACTCCATCTCCTCTTACCTTATCAAACCTGTCCAAAGGATAACAAAATACCAGCTTCTCTTAAAGGTCAGTATTCAGACTTCTTGTGATGCTGCTGTTTTTAAGAAGACAAAGGTCTTGCTGAATTTAGGAGGGCTATTTCACTCAGCACTCTGAGATGACAGGACTTTGGGCAGCCCTGCAGTATTGCTGTGATATTTTTTGGGAGACCACTGAAAATGAAAGAAGGCATAAATAAACAACATTTTGACCAGATTCCTGTAAACCAAAGATACCTCTCTCCTAATGTTTACCTAGAAAATATAATTTGCATTTTCAGAGTGAAAAAGTAATTCCTGGCCATGCAGACAGACACATTTTTGTAATAGTTTCTGCTGCAAATTTTTGCAAACCATTAGCTATGTTGATGGTATAAAGTACCATACAATATATAAATCTTCATACATTTTCTTTATATATATAAAATCTACAATATTGAAATGTCTATAAAGTATCTAGACATACATATGACTATATATACACACACACTGGGTACCTGTAGTGCTGTTGCATAAACAGTTGTTACTTGTAATGTCACTTGGAAATGCCAAGTAAATAGTAGCTGTTAAAATAAATAAAAATTGTGGAAAGCTGTAGTTGGACAGATGTGTTGTTGACTGAGCAGCAGTATTATTGAGTTGTGCTGGGTCTCTGTTAGGTGGCATTGATTGTTTTGTAATAGTTGCCTACAAAAGCACTGTAACTGATCTGTCAGTTACTCTTCTTACTTGAGAACTGCAATGGATCACTTTTTTAAATTTTTGCAAACTATTGCAGGCTACTTCAGGTCAAGTAGGATGGAAGCGACTCTGTCATTTTAAACTGAAACATCCTATCTGTTCTCCCCTTGCAAAAAGATGCAACTTGATTAAGTTATTACTTACAGAAATACAATTAGGCTGTGCTGTTCCAGAAATCTTAGGGTATTGATTACGACAATTTTATTTTTTTTGTAAAATCTTAATATGCCTTAGTGACTATGTTATTGGAGTGGTGACAGATCATTTTCACCAGTGCTTGCTGAGCCACATGGCTTTGCTGCATAGTACATGGGATTTATTTGGTGGTTGCTGAGGGGTTTTTTGTTTGGTTTTTCTTTTTTTTTCCACTGTAAGAATAGAGACATTAAATATTGAAAGGATAGAAATATCAAAACTTCAATAATAGCTAAATCATTTTATAGTTCTAAAAGCTTTGCCTGTCTTTCCAAACAGTATTGAAGCTGCTCATCGTCTGTGCCTGCTGGAGGATATTTAGTTACATTCACTGTTCTGTCCAGTTGTCAGGCAAAATTTAAGTGTGATGATTTAGTGTTTTGCTGTAATAGTAGTATGGGCAGTTAAATAAAAATAGTGGCATGATAATAGTAGGAAAAGGGAATTAAAAAGGAAAAGGGAATTTAACCTAAGGGAATTAATTAAGTGGGCCTTTTGATTAATGGAACATAATATGCCTTTTTGGTTACGTAAACTGCATTGTATCTTGACACTGTTCAAATGCTGAGAGGATGTGAGGAAATTTGAATATCAGCTTGGCTGCTGTTATGTTAATATCTGTGGGATTTTGAATGGGCAGGGAAGTGCATCGCCCTAAATTCCACTACAATGCTTCAGCATATTCCATTCTCTAACTTCTGTCTGTTAGTTCATGCTTATTTGTATTCAAAAGTTTTGTCGGTAGGATGCTTATAACTGTGTAACATGGAATAGAGTAATTCATGGAATACTTAAAATGAAAAAACGTAAATCCTCTTATCAGCAGTAGTTCAGAGCAGGTCTTTGATGCAATGGAGCAAAGACCGATGTTGAAATCCTTTTGTGCTGTCTTGCTTTACACCGACTTCATGACTTGGCAGTTGCATTGTTCTGGGCCTTGATGTAGCGCTGAATCTGATGGCTATGTCTCTACTTATCAGAAAAATGTTGTCCTTAATGTAACTTTTGAAGATTTCTTAATCAGATGATTTTGTTTAAATTAAAGGTGGTTAACTGAAAGCTTGGGCTGCTCCTTGAAGAATAAATCATGATAAATACAAAGTATGCCATCATGTCAGTGGCAGAGTAAGAAGTTTAAAAAGATTTTACATGCCAAAAATTATCCTTTGCATGTCAGAAGTACTACTACTTGTTGTCCATCATATTAGTGTAGAAAATACCTGATAGCGAGTACTCATGTCTGCTCATCTGTAACAGGAGTTGCTCACATGCTGTGAAGAAGGTAAAGGTGAGATTAAGGATGGCCTGGAGGTGATGCTTAGTGTGCCAAAGCGAGCCAATGATGCCATGCACCTCAGCATGCTGGAAGGTAGGATTCAAACTGGCTTTCCAATTCAGTCATATGCCATACATTAACTTTGCTTAATAACTTTATATATCACTATATTTTGATAAGATCTGAAAAATGTGATCATTTTCTTATCTCATTGTATTTTATATACCTTATATCTGGAAGTATGCAAAATGCAAACTTGCATAGAAAATTGTGACAGACATCTGCTACAGTTTTGTTAATTTTTTTAATGTTCTTTCATCCTAATATATAGCTCTGCCACTACAGATTTGAAAAACACATAGACTAACAAAGCTTTCCACTACTCACCTAAAATGTAGTAGGCAAGTAGTCAGGTATGATAGCTTTGGTTTCATTTTCCAACCAGTATCCTTTCCTTCTTTACATGAGGCACATAAGTGTACTAGAGGTGATTTTGTTGATTTATGTATCAAAGAATTGTCTCCAAGAAGTTTGTCCTTTACACATCTGTTTGCTGCCTGTTCCATATGAGATTTCTGGTTGAAATGAAATGTATCTTCTGGCAGTAAAATGTCAGCATAAAGCAATTTAGCCTGAGTCTTAGCCAGAACAGCATAATCATGTCCATGGCAGACAGTGGAGGTTGGATCTAATTGCTTCTATGTGCTTAGAATAACTTTCTGCCAAAAACTGTTTTATAATTGGCACGTTATCATGTATGATGTTGCAGTCATACGTTAAGTAATAAAAGTGTTGTTCTTTGGCATTTTTTTTTTTTTTTGAGATAAAAGCAAATCTGCCTTACCTTGCAGTTGCTGAATAAAGATTTAAAGGTGCTTTTAGTCAATATTCCTTTTCATCCTCTCTGACTTCTAGTAGCAAAGTGGAGCTCATAATGGAATTTCCAAAATCACACAAGTTACTATAAAATTCATCTTGGTTTGACATGTGATCCTCGATCATATGAATGTTGAAAATCACCTCTGTTCCTTGATTTTAAACAATAATGATGTTGGTTAGTTGCAGGATTGGCTCCAAATGCTTTGTTCAGTAGACGGTATTAGTGTAAATGCTGACCAACTTCGGTAATAATCTTCTAACTCTGGGAATGTGACTCTGGAGAATATCCTAGTCTTGTATATAAGTTCATTTTATAATAAATCATGCACTTATTGTGGCATTTATCCCATGTTACACGTATATAGTGAGTGAGCACATTTCCTCTTTGTCTCTGGAAGATTTTGAATGAACATTCTGATGCAACTTGCCTCTGATGCTTTCCATAATGTTGCCCTGTTTAGAACATTGAGAAATGTTGTTTTCTCAAGAAGTGTGCTGCAATTGTTTCGGAGAATGTTGGCAAGCAGTGTTACTTAAAGTACAGGTTTAATACCACTCAGAAGAGTCTACCATAGTAGACTAATTTCTGTCATCCTGCAACTCTAAAGCTGTATATTAAGCTCGGAACAGAACACTGTACCACTACAATGGAGCTAAAATTGTTGATATTCTGAATCCTCATCTTTATATTATGTCTCAAGATAAGTAATCCAGCTGCTATTTCTTTTTTGTGGGTCAATGCTGGAGTGACTCAGTGGCAGGCTGATCATGTGGCAACAGCTCCAAGCTGTCAGGTTTTTTTCACCCCCTAAAGCAATGTGTTTACATCCTCATTGCATATATGGTAGGGAAGATGTACCACCAGAAAAGGTGGCATTTGGGAGCTTGCCAATGTCAGAACCATGTGGTGTGCTCTCTGTGTCCTTGCAAGTTGCTCACTTTCAACAGTGGCAGAAAGCTTGTAAGAGAAATCATTTTCATCAAGGAAGAGGTTACCAGAAGCTGACATAGACAGCGCTGTCATTTGTTGGTGAAATACTGCCAGAAGAGTTGATGAACTTGTTAACAGTTGGATCTCTAAATTTAGATATAGATTTGAGCTACAGTTACATGTAGTATATTGCAATGTTGAAATCAAGTCTTGTTTTCAGTATTGCTTCCTTGGAATCCTGTCTTTGGGGGGTTGATGTATTTGGGGGGAAAAAAATCTGATTGCTTAGTAAACAGAAGCTGTGCTTTTTAATTTCCTCATATTATTAACTTTTTATGGTGAACCTTTCCTTTCCCTGGGTTTTTAGGTTTTGATGAAAATATAGAATCTCAGGGAGAGCTCATCCTTCAAGAATCCTTCCAAGTATGGGACCCAAAAACTCTAATTCGAAAAGGGAGAGAGAGGCACCTTTTCCTTTTTGAGATGTCCTTGGTTTTCAGTAAAGAAGTAAAGGACTCCAGTGGAAGGAGCAAGTACATTTACAAGAGTAAACTGTTCGTAAGTATGGGAGAACAAGTTCCCGTATTCAGAAAAATGTCTAGATTAGGCTGGGACTAAGCTCAGATGATTTAAATGGGCCTGAAGAACTTTACCAACTATTATAGTGCACTGAAAGAACAGTGTGGACTGACTCTTACAAGTTCACTGCTTTGTTATCCCTTGGAGGAAAAAGAGTAGGCTGAAAGCAACTACTGAAGGATATGTATCAATCTTGGTGTGTCAGGACAAGGGAAAATCAAAATTGGGCTGGAATGATTGTCTCTTAATTGTATGTGTGTGATTACTGATTCTTTAAGGCTTGTCTGGATAAAGCAGGGGGATGGAAGGAGTGGAAAAGCTGGTTTCATCTTGCTTGTTTACCATCGCTGTTATAGTAATATTCGTGTTAAGGATTCATTTTGGTGGATATTCTACACATACTGATCAGGAAAGGCAAGAACTCCTTGTTATGGAAAAGTTCATTCCAGAATGTCTACGGAGACTTAATAGTCTTACAATAATATTTTGTAAATAAAGTGGTAGCTCTTACAGTCGACTGAAAAGATGTAAAGATGGAAAAGTTTATCTTCCCATTTCAAAAAGAAATTTTAAAAAATCCATGCTTTCTTCCTACATCTGTAGCATGTATGCTTTACAAAATGTGACTCCTTTCTATCTCATCGAATGGTTTGTGTGAGTGTAGTATTCACACTCTGTAAATTTAGGTAGCCTAGTGAGTAGAAAGTCTGCTATGGCCTACTCTGCATCTCTTGGAGGCAAGATTATCTTCTCTACCAGACAGTTTGGAACAAGTACTTTTACTTCTATTGATAATATTGGGATATATGACTAAGTCTAGATGGTATAAATGCTGATTATTTTCTCCCTGCTTCAGCTCCTTTTTGTTAGTTCTTTCCCCTTTCCACCTCTGTGTTCAAACTGGTAAAGCGGGTTGGTTTAAAAAACCTTTTTTTCTGAATCTTACTTTGCATATTCTGTCACTTTATTTCCAACACTTGCTTTCCTTCCTCATGTAAGGTAATTAGCAGGTAACACAGCTTCAGCTGTTTTGTTGATTATGCCTTTCTTTGGTGCGCTTTCAAGAACCTGAAATACAAATGTTAATGTAGTTGTCCCACAACATTCTCTAGGGAAGCTGCATTTCTGAATTATTTCTTCTATTTCAGAGGGAAGGGAACACACTAGGAAAGGCTCTTTTTGGCAGAAAAGAGATCAGAGCTTTAGAAGATACCGTGAGAAGCATGTCTTATTGATTTTTATGCTTTCTCTTAGATAAGCAATGAGTATTCCCTGATGGAAATCAACAATGAGAGAAGCCAGTGCTTATTTTTTACCAAGCTTTTTTTTTTTTAAGAGCTATAAGGCTTTTATTGTCAAGACAAAAATATAAACCAAGCAATTTGGTATTCAGATTATAAAAGCTATTGTTTATTATTATTTCACAGGAGAAACAGTTTAATTTGCACTTCTTCCTTTTTTGAAGAAGCCTCACCACTACCACCAGAATAAGTGTTTTTCTCTAGCATATGAGTTAGCCTTAGGCTTCTAAAAATCTTTCTNGGTTGACCTGTTGATCCTTCAGCTTTTATACAGGGCATGATGCTGATGGGATGGAATACCCCTGTTGGTCCGTTCTGGGTCACCTGTCCTGTCCGCTCCTCCTTGAAGGTGGGACCCTCCAACGGGCAAATGCTGAAAATTATCTGACCTTGGTTCTTCCAGCAATAAGTCTAAACAAGGGCCTCTCTGCATACCATCCCTTGGTATAATCAGGTCTTATCACTGTGAGACGGAACAGCTTTGAACAATGTGCTGTTAATTTCAGAGTTTAGCTAGTTAGAAGAGGCCCAGCTAAGAAAGTAAAACTGTAAAACAGAAAATTGGTTCGTTTTACCTCAAACCAGGACACTATTACAGCAATTCTTACGGTTTGCCCTTTAGAAGAGGCATTCCTACAGATGTTGAAAGCATGCGTATGGATTTGAGCTAAACATCTTTGCACATTATCCTGTCTCCTGCCTCTGGAAGGTGGTTTTACAAAAGTGACGTCCTTCTCTTTACTTTGGGTGTTATGGCCATCATGGTTTCCCCAGCACAGGATATTCCACAACGTGACTTATATTAGTGGAAGAATGTGTTAATAAACTCCTCTGGCAAGAGATAAAGTGTCCAAAAGCAAATACTGAGGGAGGGCTATGAGAACAAGGCAAACAGGTATTATTTTACTACAATACTCTCCCAGTCACCAGTAACTGGCAGTTCAGGGGCTTCCTCTTCTGAATGTAGTTTCTATGCATTCAATAACCTGCAACAGATTTCTCTTCCATGAACCTCATGTGGACTTACCATCCAGCGTCCTTTGGCAGAGTTGTATTGCTCAATTCTGTTTTGGGCACAGGCCAACTTCCCTGTGTTAGATTTTGAACCTGACTCCCTCCCACTAGCTTTGCTTGATGACTGCCAGTATTGTCACTCCTTACTGTACAGACCTCTACTGCATTGTCCCTCAGCTGTCCCTTGTAAAATTAGTAACATCCACAAGTGTACCAAGGCTTCTGAGTTTACTAGGCTTTAAATGATACGCAACGTGAGAATTTGTACTATCTTGCCCATTTGGACTTTCTATTGGGTAGCGTGATAAGGGTGTATTTCTTCGAGTACATAATATAATGTTGGACTAAGTATTTCACAAGCTTTTTAACACACATAGGAGTTGTTGGTGAGTCAAACTTAAACACATCACAGGCTTTTAAGTGTTTCAAAGAAGGAGTGTCCATTTTACTAAAAAGAGAGGACAGTGCTGAAGGGGGGTGGGTATGTTGGTTTGAGTTTTTTTTAGGGAAAAGAACCAAAAAACACCACCAAACAACAAAACAAGTTGGCAGCCAAACAAGACAAGAAAAAAAAAAACAAACTTTACTCAGGTACTGTGTATCCAGCATCTCTTGTAATGAACTGTATACGTGCTAGTGAAGATGCATATGAGCTTCTAATACTGTAAGAATGCTTAGCAGCTGTGTTATGGAGTGAGGAATCTTGTAGTTTGAGCTATATTTCTTAGTTTGTACATTTTTTTGGAGCAGAGCCTATTTGAAAAGTTTAGCTGGAAACCAATTTGCATGATTGAGATGTTGTTCCAGTTGGAAAGTTAAAACATTTTGGATGATAATCAGTTATTAAGGTCTGACATTAGAACTGAATGTTAATGTAGTTGTCCCACAACATTCTCTAGGGAAGCTGCATTTCTGAATTATTTCTTCTATTTCAGAGGGAAGGGAACACACTAGGAAAGGCNAAACTTCTGGTGTTCTGGAGGGCAACGTCATCTGCCAAGGCATTAAATGGGAGGAGAGACAGAACTGAAAAATCAGTCCCATAAGCTTGTTGTGTCAGTTCTTCCAGCATGAATTTAGTAATAGCCTTGGGTCTTATAGAAGTTGCTGGAAATCTTCAAGACTCTCATTGTGCCTCATTTTTAAAATGCAAGCATTCTTTTTGTCTTCACTTTCTGTTTGACAAAATATCCTGTAGTGCAGCTTACTATTTGTCGTGGTTTCAGCCAAACCCACCGAAACCCGATCGACAGATGTCCCCCCCTCCCCCCTTTTAGTCAGAGAGGAGAGGAAGGAGTTAAAGA
>VZRU01018561.1:110360-182866 GCA_013398155.1 Pedionomus torquatus
TTTAAACAAACTTGCTTTCAGTAATTGGAGTAGGAGGAGATTTGGTCCTATGGACCATAGCTTGAAGACTTCAGCCACTAGTTGACAGAGCAGCTGATATATTACAGGCGAATCATGGCATCCATGTTACATCTAACATCAAGTCACTGCTGTTTGCTGATGCTGTTTTTTATGGCCCATATTTTTATAAAAAGATTTTATGTCTTTGTCAGCTAGAAGTTTTTCTGAAGATACTTGCCTTTGGATGAAGGTGCATGCAACACCCATAAATTTTGAGTCTGGGGAGGTTGCAATTGTCAGTAGTGTTCTTTGCCGAACTAGGCGAGTGGCTAAATCCATTTCTCCTGTGATTCTGGAGTGTAACCTGGGACCTACTGTTTCAACTGGAGAACTTTTTGGAGATACTAGAAGTTGCTGAGGGGTAAATTGACATATTTTGAGGACTGTCTCAGCTTTAAAACTTTTCTTTTGTGTCTCTTAGCTATGTTAGGCTGAAAAAAAGTTCATCTTCCCATTTACACCTAATATTAAACTTGTTTATGTTTTCACATGTATTTTTTGTAATTACTCGATAATGCCATTTAAAAATGGCCACTGAAAATTATATGTTTTCCTAATGAATTATAAGCTAAGAAAAGCTTACCTTATTTTTCTGACAAACACCAGTGAGTGGAAGGAAATTTAATGTAACATCACCGGATAATACAATTTGTTCAGTCTTAATATTCCTAGAATTTTGCACAGTGCTTTGCAGCCTGAATGATCCTCTTGGAGTAGAGCAGTATCAAGGGATTTGTTTAAGGGCTCTTGCATAAGGTCACTTTAAGGTGTTCCTGTTCTCCTCTTCACTTAGAGCGTAGGATATTTAGATAATGTGGAAAGTATATGAAGCTTTTCAACAATTTTGTTAATTTTTTTTTTGGTTTTGAAAGTTGAAAACTAACACTTCCTTAGCTCATAAGTAAATTCTATGAAAACCTAAATAGAAGATTTAATGAAACTTTACATTTGGTTTCTTTTCCTAAATGTTTTTCCTTGTAAAAGAAACACAGATCTTTTTCCTAACTGTTCATCTGTTCCTGGAACTTCCTCCACCTCTTTAGAATCCCTGGTTGTTAAATATTTATAATATATTAAATATTTATAATATGTTCACAATCAATTATTTCTGAAGACAGCAAGAAGTAGGAAGTTTATGTATAAATTCTTTAGAGCTGAAATAATGTTTATATTTAGTAGCTTTTCAGGTGCAGGATTAAATTGGATTAAAGAGTCAGATTACAAGTTGGGCAGCTAGATATCAAGCCTTTTCCACAGTATCTCAAAAATAACAATGACACATTGCAGGCAGTTATTAAAACACAATTCCTGAATTAGCCTTCTGCTTCAAGGTATCTTTCAAGAGTGGGAAGAGAAATATGTGAAGTGTCCTGTGGAAGTATGTGTGTTGCAGTACAAGTTAACTTTTCTTTCAGTGTTAGTAGATTATTATATAAAGTTAGAATTGACCTAAAACATAGTATGGGTTTAAAATACCAGTATTCAAGGTGTTATTACTGGAATTCATTAAGTCAGTCCAATTCATTAAGTCAATCCCTTGTCTTGCATAAGATGCATAGAGGGCTTTAGCCTTCAAGTTAGGAAAGAGTAATCTAAATCTAAATTAAAATGTTTTTGTTTTTGTTCTTTTTTTTCAATGAGCCATATTAATAATATTGAGAAGTGTAGTCTTGGTGAATCAAATAGCTTGAATTTCCTTTCCTCTGTTCAGGTTTTCAAAAACTGTTCACAAAGTAATTTGTTATGCTTTCCTCTCTATGTTTATTAACTGTATGTGTGGATCTTCTCAGCTATAATAGTTCATTGTGGGGTTTTTGTTTCTTTTGCATATCAAAGGCATCCAGTATAGAGAATAAACAGGACTGGATCAAACACATCCGGGAAGTGATACAAGAAAGGACCATTCATCTGAAAGGAGCATTGAAAGAGCCGATCCACATCCCCAAAACCGCACCAACAACAAAACAGAAAGGAAGAAGGTAAGTAGTATTTAATATAATCAGAGATCTCTAAGCACATAACAGTACCCTTTCCTCTGTAGTGTTGGATTTCTAATGACTTCCAGTGAATTGAACAAAAGCAAGAGTCTTTTCGGCCAGCTTTAACTTAAGTGATTTCCAGTTTCCTGCAGTGTTAAATTTGTTGAGATTTCTGCTCTGAACAGTCCCTGACTTGGGTACGTTAGCCATTACAGAAGGGATTTAGAACTGCATTACAGAATACATTTTAGATTTTTACAGTTCTGCCTGTGTTATTCAGGTCCTTGGTTTCCTTTCACAGAGCTCAAAAATGTGTGACTGAGTGTTCTGCTTGCTAGCTTTGGCTGAGTGGCTGTGCAAGTTGTGTGTAAGTTCTTGCCATAGTCCTGGCTGGTTGGTTGTTGCCTTTATTCTACATGATGTAGACCTTGAGCAAACTAATCTGTTCCTTTAAAATGTAGAATCAAGTACTAAGAGCTGAAAAATTGCTTTTTGCATAAGTTTGGCTGGTGTCTGTTGCCAAGCTGTCTAAGTGCCCCTTCTTTAGAGTTGGAAGTAGGGAAGTAACACTTTACAAACACAGTGCTAATATTGTAATGAAAATTTAATTATTTGCAGAGATGGAGAGGACCTGGACAGTCAAGGAGATGGTAGCAGTCAACCTGATACTATTTCAATTGCCTCACGAACCTCACAGAACACTCTGGACAGTGATAAGGTAAGATTCCCAGGTGTTGATGGTTTCTGAGAGTAAATTATTCATCTCTTAGTGTGTGCCCTTAGTACCTTCAGAGAGGAGGCATGGAAATATTCAATCTTGTAAAAATAGCTGTATGCAGTAGAAAAAATACCTTGATACCATGTGGGGGCAGGGATGATTGTTTAAATGCTAATAATTTATGAAGGAATTACGTTTGTTCCAAACTGAGACCAATTTGGTCCCCTCTCTGCTGCAGTATGTTCAAAGATTTGACCCAGTTTAAAGAGAGGTTTATTTTCCATAAAATTTTAGTCATGCACAGAACTTCTTTTGATGTCAGTCTCAGTCTTTCTGAAAGCCTACCATCCGCTTTTTGTGTTAGCTTGAGGTTGGTGGTTGTCATGCAATTACTTCTGTGAAGGAAAAATACTACCCAGTGTTCATAGGTTAGAGAGTGTTCGCTTTCTGCATGACAGCTCACAGAAATCACCGTATTAAAAAGGGGTAACCCACAGCCCTATCATATGATGCTAGTGTTTCCTTTCCTCCATGTCTGCCTATAGATTCTGTCTGGATTATCCCATAAGGGTAACACAGCTAGAGTTTTTCATGGATGAAAGAAAGGCACCAAAGTAAAAATTCTTATGAAACGTGTGTTACTTTGGAATTGAAAGATGATTTCTGACAAGTGAGAAGTGTTAGGACCCTGGGGGGAAGCAGAGATGGAAAAATCTGCTTTGAAGAGCAGATCTAAATTTGTTATTAAGAAGAAGTTCTTTACTGTGTTAGGGTGGTGGAGCACTGGAACAGGTTGCCTAGGGAGATGGTTGAGGCCCCTTCCCTGGAGATATTCAAGGTGAGCCTCAATGAGGCCCTGGGCATCCTGGTCTAGTTGGGGGTGTCCCTGTGGCTGTGGGGAGGTTGGACTAGATGACCTTTGGAGGTCCCTTCTGGCCTGGATGATTGTATGATAATATAAGTTTGTCAAACATAAGAATGCATAAAACCATAGAAGCTGGGTAGCAAATTACTTGAAAATGTGGTTAGGGATTTCACATGTATTATTCATTGGATGCAATTGTTCTGGCGAGTCATTTCAACTACACAGGTTTGAACACTGCCCAATTATATTGCAGGGGAGCTGAGTGAATAAGTTCTCAGAATAGTATTTTGACCATTTCCATAATCACCTAAAAGTGTGTTTTCTATGTTTCTACGTGTGACAAACTTTGTGGTTTGATTTTGCATGTGCAGAAGAGGAAGACAGAGGAAGGGATTCACAAGGTGCTTGGAGTTGCTTTTGTATTTGTCAAAATATCCTATGTTTTGACCTTTTGACTTTATACAAAGTTGATCTATAGTTTTGATGGTAGTTTGTTCTAAGGATAGCTGTGAGAAAAATGGTTGTTTAGAGGGGAAAAAAAAAAAAAAAGTCTTTTGGTTGGATTGTGCTTCAATTCAAATGGAGGTGATGCCATCCATCCCTGCCCCGTACAACCAATCCCCCTCTTCCATTGTTTGTGATACACTGTTCACTGGGGGACAGCATGGACTGTCTCCTTCACAGTAGTGTTTCATGCACCATGTGAGAATTGCTAAGAAAGTTGGCCAAGTGAAATGCCCTTAGGATTGGCTTCCAGTCTGATGTAAGGAGTAGTCTTAACAACAACCTGTTCAACAGGAGTTATAAGTTAAAAGAAGGAGGAATAGAGAACGCTTTAAAATATCTTCCTGACAAACTAATTTTTAAATTTGCTTAGTGAATATAGTCTTGTTTTTAAAGTATTTTTGAGTTCTCAACTTAGTGTATAAAATAATTGTTACACTACTCTTTGACAAGAAAAACAAACTGAAAACTGGGAGACTCCCTGGAAGTTACTTGTGCTACGTATTGTATGCCCAAGGAGGGAATTTTTAGAAGTGTGTGAATTAGCAGAGTAGCTTTGTTTTAATGTTTTTATGTTCTGGACTGTTAAATACATAAAGGAGAGAAAAAAATAATCTCTTTAGAAGTACAAAATAATAATTAAGGTATATTAACAGAAGGCCAATGAAATCTATAGGACTTCTTAACACTCTTCCTGAATCTGAAATAATCTCTCACTTTGTATGTTGAAAATTCATTAGCTGTGGTCCATTTAGGGTTTAAAAATGGTGCTTTTTTCTCAACCTAGAACCTTGAAGTATTTATGAATGTCTTACAGAGGTGGAGTAAAACAGTTCTGCAGATTTTAGGTGCTGTTGATGTGGTTAGCCATATGGAGCAGTTGAACTCCTCAGACAAATTTGGAGTATGTTTCAAACTGAGATGGGATTTGACATTGAGAAATGTTAAAAATATCAAGGAAATAAAAAAAGTGATAAAAGTGTTTAGCACTGTATTACTTGTTGTGTGGCTGAACATTTTCTGTTTACATGTATCCATTACTGTGACAAAGAAAAGGCAGCAAACACCAAATGTCATACTAATCAACAGCCAGGTAAAACTCCTTTTTATTTTTTCCAATTACGTGTTCAGACAGTTGATTATTTTAAAATAAATATTTTTATTAGAAGTGTTAAGATGTTATTCAGGGAAAACATCAAGAATGAAATCCTTTGTCCAAAACTCAAAGCTCTTTCTCACCCTTTCAGAGATACACATTGAAAGAACTAAAAATCCTTAGCCTTGGTACTAAGTGGTTGAGTATTGTCCAGATGAGGTTTTTTCCTTGCAATCCTGCTTTCTGACCTAATTGGGAATGCCTTAACAATGGAGATAAACTTCATAATTTGTTTTTTTCTTCTCCACCTTAGCTTTTTAGGCTAGAATTGTAACTTGCGATTGCTGGCTCCGCTATTGTATGTTGCTTTTTAGTAATAACTTGGAGGATGCAATAGACCATATGTTTATAAAGCTGATATCCTTCCCAGCTTTGTCTCATCTTAAAACTGTATTGGAAGGTGGAATTAGAATGCAGAATCATCTTGGCAAATGGGAGAAATTAATTGGCAAAATACCATGCAATTTAGTAGGAAGACATTTGAGATAATGTGAGTGGAAATAGTTAACTACTAATGAAAACAATGAGAGTATTGAACAGGTTTTGAGAAGATTAATTAGAAGCTATAGAGGCTCACAAGCTGTTTACTATTTTAACAATGTGGTTCAGTTGGGAGGGTGGGGTGGAGCAGCCCTGTATTGGTTTGTAGAAATAGGGTGCTGAGCTGCAAGACACAAAGACCTAATTCTTACTTAGCTCTCATAAGGCTCTGCATCCAGTTTTGAGTATAGAAATTTAGCAAATTAGTGGCCCATTAGAAGAGTTACAGGAGAAAGACGAAAAAAATAAATTCTACCAGTATAATTTACAAGGCAAGATAAAAAGTTGGGACTAATGAGCCTAAAGAAAAAAGGCAGAAGGAAGAATTTCAGGTCTTCGAGTGTGGAAAAAAAAAAAATAAATAAACGGAAAAAAAAAAAAAAAGAACAACAAACTGTACAGAATTACAGAATGGTCTTTTACCCATATTTTCAGTGGATGGGATGAGATTAAAGGACTTATCTTTAATAAGAGACTGCAGTAATATGTTGTTGGGGGTTTTTCTGGGTGTGAAAATGTGAAGCCCTAGAGCAGAGTAATTGTGAAGACTGGAGAATCTCCAGTACTGGAGACCTTTGAGAGCAGTTTGGATGAATGTTGTGATTCACATAGATGCAGTTGGTCATGCTGTAGAGGAAGAGAAAGAAGTGGTCTAGGTAACTTAGGTCCCTTTCCAGCCTTTTTTTATAATCATGGGGTGTATCTTCATATTGCAAGACATAGAATCATAGAATGGTTAGAATTGGAAGGGAGCTTAATACCTACTGATCCATCCTGAAGTATTGGAAGGTATAATGGAGTCCAGAGTGAAATTTGTTGAGAGGGAGTGTTCTACTCCATGAAAGCATCTCAGTTCTCTGAATGTGTGCTCTTACTGTATCCTTCTCAGTAAATATTTTGCCCTTTACCTTTTGCAGCATTCCTTCCATTCACCTTTGGTAGCTGTGTAGCCAGCATTTTAGGTGGCTAACAAATAAGAGATGACACTTGGCCCATTCATTCCACCTTTCAACAGTTCTAGCCTCAGAACTTGATCTGATTTTAATGTTGTCTTTTGACCCAGTGCATAGGAAACGAAATGGAGAGGCTGAAGGAAGCAGTGTAGGTCTGATAGGTCTTCTCATGCTTGTATTAAGTGAGCTGGTAGGAACAGGAAATAGTCCAAATTATTTTGGTAGCTGAGCAGACGAGAGGCTTTTAGAAGAAGAGCTGTCATAGAGTGTTATCCTAAATAGTAGGAATCCTGCTAACTGTTCTGGGTGGTCAGTGGAGCAATATTTTATTTTGAACAAATTCTTTTGTGCCCAGCTGGTAACGCTTTGTACTGCTGTCTATGTGAAGTTGTATTTCATTCTCATGCTTCTTTAAGCTTGTGTGTAGTACATTGGAAAACATAAAAAGGGCTGGAACAGCAGGAGGCAACCAAGTATTTAGTTCTGCCAGCCAAGACCACAGAAGAGAAAAGGTTCCCGTCAGTAGAAAAAATGCTAATGTAAAACCAGACGTGGCTCTGAGCATATACCTCTTTTCAGAGTCAGAAACCAAGTCTGAACAGCTACCTGGTCAAAGCAAAATACTCTGAGACAGAACTTTTGTGTGTCTCCCATCTCTTACCTCCCACAGTGCACTTGCTTCCATTTTAAAAGGGGATTAAAGATTTTCTTGCTTGAAATAACTGAGAATTCTTA
This sequence comes from Pedionomus torquatus, assembly GCA_013398155.1. Lineage (NCBI taxonomy): Eukaryota > Metazoa > Chordata > Aves > Charadriiformes > Pedionomidae > Pedionomus > Pedionomus torquatus. The sequence goes on from VZRU01018561.1 coordinate 117,871, forward strand.
TTAGCTGCTCTCTTTCTTTTCCTTTCTCCTCAATATAATTACCATTGGACAGTAATTTAATTTGCAGTTCTGAGAGGAGGTTGTATGGCCTGACGTAAAGGCTATTGTACATGGCAAAACTCTTGTCACTGGTGATCTTCCCAGATACTGGTGGCAGATAAACTTCAGCAAACCTGTGCTAAGAGTGTATTCAGCCTCTGTGTGTGTTACGGTTTGTTTTTTTTTTCTCTCTACAAGTGACAGTTATTAAAAGGTCCCAGAGAGATCAACATGGATGGTTAACATGAATTTCAGCAACAGCAAGACACTATGTTGCATGATAAGCTGTTTAATTAAACCTTGTGCCTTTTTTAATCTGTCATTCTATTTCTGTCTGGCTTTTGTTTCTCATCTTGTCTCTGTCTCTCCAGTTTCCATGTTTCAGACATAGCCTCATTTATTTTTATCAAACATGATTAATTCAGTTTACATAAAGGGTTTCTTGAGAAGGATGGATAAAATATAGAAAGCCCTTGTTCAGCCTAAATTTGGATTTAGATGGTTTGTAACTCTTTTCTCTTCAGTGCAAATCAGTCTCCCAGTTCTGCTGTGCCTCGTGCTCTTCCCTCCAGCTAGCCTCGAGAGCCTTGCCAAAGCTGTCCAACAACAGCTGTTGAGCAATGCGCTTAATCACAGACACTCCTTGCTGTCCAACTGCATTTAATCAGTGCGAAAGATGGAACTGCTTTCAGAAAGTGTGTTACGGAGAGAAAACGAGCAGTGAGACAAAGAGGGAAGCTGCATTTCCTAACCGTAACCTCTGTGGGAAGAGAGAAGGGTTGTTATCCCAAAGGAGGGGAAAATTGGTAAATGCTTTTCTGGTTAGCTCTCCATGATGGCATAGATACATGTTGGGTAGAGAACATCACTGTTTTCAGTGTATTAGGCAGCAGTGGAGAAGTCCTGCACCAAATTGCGTCTAACAGCATTACTGCATGTTTGGGGATGGTGTAAAGCTAACAATTGCTTGTTGGAATTATCTTACACACTGAACTGAAATGTGGTTGAATATTGAATTTTGGTGGAATATTGACCAGCTAGGATATCTGATTCTCACAGAAACTGAAAGACTGGAATTTTTGGGGGGATGAACTGGGAGCCTTTGTTTGCTTTCTCCTTTAGCGTAATACTATATAAAATACTTAGTGAACATAAATTCTGAGATTTTTTTTTTTTAATTAGAAGAAGGAGAAGAAATAAGCTCTATATTAAACCCAAAATCATGTTGTTGTTGCACCAGTTGCAATTTGTAGGAAGTGAAGGGTCAGGAAAGCAAGGAGAGCACCAAAGCTCTGATCCTGTAGGTATTTAGGAGAAAATACAACGACTAGATGCAGTTTCTGGAAAGCGTCAGCCTGTTAGTGCCTTGGTACTTGAACTGATTGGGGACGGATATGGAGTCTCCTGGGAAAAATTTGGTTGGCATTGGACACCTTGTGAAGTCATACTTCATCAGCTTTCCTGTTAGTCCCCGTCAGGCATACAGATGGTTTCAATTGTTTCTGAGTTTGTCTGTAGAAGGCTGTAACATAAATCAATACCAGAAAACAAGGGAAAGCTCTTTACTTTTTCTCCTTTGGCATACTTTTGCATTGAACTGAAAACAAGTATAATATAGAGAAAGAGTGTAAGGGAAAAGGAAACTTTCTAGAGAGGGAGGAGGAGGTAGCGTGTTTTGAAGTACCACCACCCCACCCTGTAATTTGGTATTAGGGCTGTCTGGAGAGATATAGTAGAAGCAATGGGATTAATTTGTAGCCTGGCTCTAATTGTGTGCAACCTGATTTATCTTCTTTAAACACTAGATGTATGAGAGTTTTCTGCCCTTCTTGGCCCCTGCATCCCCCCAAGAAAATGTTTTTCTTCTTTATGTGCACACACAAGCAGGGGTAACCAGTGAGATTAGCAGGCAGAGACCATGGGAAAGCCTGGATTTACTGCAGACCATCTGCTAGGAGTTATGTCTTGTCATTTGTTGCAGGGTTGAGGAAGAGAAGTTGGAAATAACCTTTCAGTCTTGCTGGGGTTTTGCTTGTTTTGCCATTTGCTCTAAAATTCTTGCTTGATAACAAACAATATTATCCTAGAAAAGTTCTGGTGCTTCAGTTACAGGCTAGTAATGAAAACCATTTAATAAATAAGTCTCTTCCCTCCTTTTCCTAAAGTTCATATGTCGCTGACAGCCATGTAAGAGCCTAAATGTAACAGTCAAAAATAACATATCAAGAACCGTGTACTATGTTGGGGCAGGACACGCTTCTGTATTTGCTGCAGTGGAAATTCTCATGGAGTATTTGTCTCCCTTTGTCAGCATAGAGCATTGCAGAATTACCTTGCTGAGTTTACTGGCTTGGTCCAAAATAACTGAAGTCACAGAAGTTGCCTGCTAGCTGAGATCTGTTATGAATGTCATGGTGAAGCAGCCTGAGCTATAGAAATATTTACACACAAAAGGCTGAAGTAACCTGAAACACAATTGCCGTATGGAAGGAGAAGGAATTCCCAGGCTGTTGTTGGGTGGGTGCTGTGGCACTGAGCAATCTTGGGAACTTTGCAAAGTTCTGATAATAATTTTCATTTCACATCAAAGCAGATGAAAAAAATCAAAGAGGAAACTTAAGCTTAGGCAAAGTAATTCTATTGAAGTGTTTCAAATGGGGGGAGGAAAATCCAGAGCTTGCCTGCTTTTAATTCAAGTTTGTGTGTTTTTATTTGGGGAATTAGCAAAAATGTCAAAGTTGCAAGACCGTATGGATTTTGTATTTGGGAAATCTATGTAAAGAACTTTCTGCTGATGTTTACGTATGGTATATCCTGGATGATTTTGTGACCTGTGTATGTAAAGAGGAAATTGACTGGTGTGGAGATAAAGCAGTAAATTCCTTCAAAAGAAGGTCCCTCTTTCTGCTCTGAGTTTGCAAGGTAGCAAAGCTCATGAGTGACTGCATTTAGTAGTAGCTGGGTTTTTTTTGCCAGTTATCACCCATAAAGTATATTCTGAAGTGACTGCTGTTTCAGCTTTTGGGATAAGGAGTGGTCTAGCCAGAAAAACCACTTAAATCCTCCGCCCAGCAGTGTCACAGCCTGTGTGCTTTGAACATAGGCAAAGACAAGCAGAGTTAAAAATCTGTTCTAAAATGCCAGAACTGCCTGATTTTGAAATGATCTCTTCTTGATGTGGAAAGTCCCAGAAGCTTGCTATCTCATCCAAAATACAAATCCTGCCAGGAATCCTAAATAGGTAACGGTGCGTGACGGATGGTTTGATAATGAGCGTTCATCTGGCGGCTTCTTCTTGTTTTTCCCCTCACAGTTGTCTGGTGGGTGCGAGCTGACGGTGGTAATCCACGACTTCACCGCCTGCAACAGTAATGAGCTGACAATCCGCCGTGGGCAGACAGTGGAGGTCCTGGAGAGGCCCCATGACAAGCCTGACTGGTGTCTGGTTCGAACCACAGATCGGTCCCCAGCTGCAGAAGGCCTGGTCCCCTGTGGGTCCCTCTGCATCGCTCATTCTCGCAGTAGTATGGAGATGGAGGGGATTTTTAACCACAAAGGTAAGGAGTGATGAAAACAAGGTCTAGTCATCAGCAGCGGGAGTTTTGGGTAATGGGGAGTACTGTGCAAATGAGAACTCTGGTGTTCTTGCACCGTTTTGGTGTCTAATTTTTAATTTGCTAAAAGCATTGTGTTTTACCTACCTGTAGCCACACTGTCTGTTCCAAAACAGGCAATTGGCAATTCTCAGTGTTAAGTGAAAATGTGGCTGAAGACAGGGAAGAGATTTAAGCAAATTATGTTGTGGTGAACTGTTGTATATCATGCTAGATCAAGCTGCGATGATAGGAAAATCTATATCTGTCGTGTGCTGAAAGAGGGGAGGAAAGAAAATCTCCAGCACACGTTATCAATGGTTCCTGAGAAACCCTGCAGTAAGAAGTCTGCAGAAGGCAGCAATGGAAGAGGTAAAAGCATGTAACCATGTGCCCTGGCACAGGAATTGGCTATTTGGACTTCCATATTTTACTTAACTGAGTTTCCTAGAATAGCAGTGGCACACTCATCCCTTTTTCCCACAGCAGCTTTTACTTTGTTGTTTGTTTTTTGTTTGTTTGTTTGTTTGTTTTTTTTTTTTTTAGAAAGAATGTGGCCCTGAAGGGTGCAAGAAAAAAAAACTGCTAATTTTTTGGAAGTTTTTAAATTTCTCATATACCATAGTCCTTTGGCTCCATAAACTCCTTGGGCTGATAGAGTACGTTTTTATTAGAGAAAATGCTTGATTACTTGCTTCATTTGAAACTACTTGAGTTTGCAGCTTGTGAGCAGAACACCATGTGAATTAAAAAAACACCAGAAAAACAGTTCATTAGAAGGTGTTTCATCTCATGCTGGGGAAAAGATGCATTTCAAAAAGTTTGTTATTGCAAGTAACAAGATTAGCAGGAAGGTGTTGTTGGGGAAAATTTGTTTTCTGAAACACAAAATTCTGGTTTTGGAGAGGCTTCCGTAAACATAACCACAATTTTTTGTTATTATTCAGGCCATTCCAGTTATCACATTACAATTTTTCCCATCTTTTTCAGACACCGCATAAATATGCTTGGCTAAAAGAGGAGAGAGTTTGTGTTTCTTGCATTAGGAGCACACACACAGCAGGAACTTCCTGAATGCAGGGTGATGGGGGCTGGGGGGAGAGTCTTCAGGATTGAGCTGTAGAGTTGGAAAATACTTTTTTTGTCCTCTTGTGTCCTATTATGATTTGGATAGAGAAAGTTTGCAGTTGTTGTAATGATAAAATTGGAAACTGTAGTTAGGTTTCACTTGAAACATTTCTTCCTTTTACTAGGGGGTGAAATCATGGAAATGTCAATGGCATTTTAGTTATTTATTTTTTAAGCAACGCTCATAGAATTGGTAAATCCCATTTCCTTTGGAACTAGGGGACTTAACTTTTGAATGCAGGATTTTATTAGGAGAGGCAGATTGTACTGGGCAGTATAAGTTATATGAAGAACATTGAGCCTGTCAGACTCCTGAGGGGGAGACGGAGCTGTTTTTTGTCTTGGAGAGGTTATTATTAACCAGACCAGTGAACATAACCTGTATTGTTTTGTTTTTTTTTCCCTTTAGTGATTGTTTGGGGAAAACGGGGCAGAGCATTGTACATTTACTTTAGTTTGTTTGACATGTTGCTTAGAAAGCGCATTAATTAACTATATTAATCATGGAGAATGAAGAAGAAAAGGCCATTGCTACAATGAGTGTGATTTGCAGGGTTGAGTGCAGCCTCAAAAGTGACTTCTGTCCTCCTCTGTCACAGGCTTCCTGTGGGATGTCATGATATGCCATGTAAACCCCAGCTGATAAGAAGCAGCTGTTAACTGTTTAATCCCACATTACTGGGTGTCAGGCTTTAGGAGCTGGATGTTTGATTTCTAAAGTTTCCTCTGTATATGACTGTGACTGAAGTCAGTGTGAACTGCCTTGAACATGCAAACTGTTAATGTTAAATAATTAAATAATGATAAATAACTGCTATGTTAAATAATCGGGGCGGGGAGGACGTGGGGAGAAGACAAAAGGCCAAACAAATTTGGGTACTTTAAACCACTGGATACATTTGACTTCAGACTCTACCTCAACTTTTTATTGCTTGAAAGAAGTTGGTAGTGTTCATTTCACAGAAGTATTATTAAAATATAAGCAAAATTAGTGTTTTATTTTCCCTCCCATCAGGAAAAGTACGTCAGACAATCCCACAAAGCGATTGTTCAAGTGCTGTGTTTGATTAAAGATCTTTAAATAAGGCATTGGGGAGTACACTAATCAGAATAATGGAAAAACAATTAAAGATCTTCTCAGAATTGTGCATTGTGATCATTGGTTGAGAGATGAATTCCTACAAAATGCCCGTAACAAAGAACAAGTCAATGACTTACGTAATTTAAGGTACTCCATGTATTTGGGTGGACAGCTTTTTAAATGTTGTATTTTCTAGATTTTTAGTGCTCAATTCTGCAACTTCTTAATACAGTTTTTAATACAGTCTTTAATACAGGTTTTTTTTCCTGTATTTTTTTAACCATAATTCAGTAAAACTCTTAGAGGTTTTGAATGATTCAACAAATTAGGATATTGCCCTCTGGAGGTTTTTAGGTCTGAAAATACATGTCATCTGTCAGGCTCGCGGTGTGAACATCGGGTCTGAATGAATAATTTTGTACACTTGATAGGGTAAGCCATGTGCAGTAGACAAGAGGTTCGAATTTGTGCACGTCTGGCATTGTAACTTGTTGTACGAGAGGCTTGGGGGGAGAGAGGTTTTATGTAGTTCCAAAGGAAAAAGGGGAGATGATCACCATCGGAAATGGTGGGGGTGGCTGCTTGGATGCTGAGTGTTTAGCCTATACAAATGGCTTGTTGGAGTGAAGACTTTTGCACGCTATTCAGTACCTATGTACCCTACAGTTCTGATATTTTCAGTAGTGTTTATCAATACTGTTTACAAGCAAGTTTGAAAGACACAGCATATCAGGTGAAGTCATCTTTAAAATTTTGAAATGGCAAACATCTTTTAATTTACAGCTGGTTCTTAAGTTGTATAAAACCACATTTCATCACTCAGTACAGAAATGCTGGGTGATATTTAATGACTTAAATAATCTGAATTTATTATCCAAAGTAGGCTAACAGGAAGAATTATTGAAGCAGAAAGTATGTTCAGTGAAGCCTAGTTCTGAAAGCCGATCTTGATCATTCCCTGTCTGGCCATGTATATCTGTCAACCATGAAAGGTGATGTTGTTTTATTCTTATGTTAGAAGATAGCCCCAAAAGTGACGCTCATCACTTGCCTAAAAGTGTAGGTGTTAATTGTCTTCTAACAGTGTGTATTATTTTAAATGCCTAATCAGTATAAATGGGTAAAAAAAATTAATGCATATACAGTATCTTCAATATCTAAAATTTTATAGTGGTTAAGATAAAAAGCATTTTGTTAAGACTATGGGGAAGGCATTACACAAAAATAAAAAGACGTTCACTACTAGGTGGGTAGTCAGTTAGGGGGAGGGTTGATGGCAGGATCCAGACCTCTTGGTCATTCTACTGGCTGTCAAATCTATTTCTGTACGTTATTTGGGTCATTTAATTAATTTGACATGCTGTTTACAGATGAGTACGTTTTTAAAAATTTAAATCCATTTTATAATGGGGAAAAAAGACAAACAAGTGGGAAGTGAAGAGGTTGAATAACAGTTGGTACGCTCTACAAAAAATAAATTACTAGCTTTGGAGGAACATGTTTTTTTCAAATAATACATAAGGCAACAATTTTATTTTTTTTTTAAATGATTCTGCACATGTTAATGGGGTTATGGGAGAAAGAATGTTCCTGTTCTGTTTGGTGCTTCACTCTCTCTGTTTTGGGCAGAGGTTATTTTTGTTTTTTTAACAAGGGTTTCTTTTCATTGTGTGGTGCATCCTTCTTGTATGTGCTTTTCTCTTTTCTTTGTTGGCAGGGTGTTTACACAGCCACAGACTTCTGGGTAAAGGTCAGAGGACAGGATTCAGTGTAATAAAATTGAACTTGTAAGCTTAGAAAAAATGGCAAGTATCTAAAATTGTTTGGGACTATCTTGCCAGTTTAGATCTCAAGTTCACTGCCTTTTCCAAATTAGAGTGCTTTTGAAGTCTGGAAAATTTGTGGTAGTTGATAGTCCATCATGTCCCTCCTGTAGAAGCTGCTGTTTGGAGAGCTACAAAGGCTACGACAATGCTTGTGTTTACGTGTCTAAAAGTTATGGTGTTTTTGGGGACGATACCTAACTGTTCAGGTCTGAAAGGAAGGTGATGTTTTAGTAACATAGTGACATGCCATGCATCACTGCAAGATTGAACACTGGATACTGGCCTTTGATTTTGCTCTCGGGATACTGTCCTGACTACTGCTATAAGCATTAAACTGTTATTTCAGCAGTCCTTTTTTTTCCCCCTTTTTCCCCCCAACTGTAGTATCTCTCAAAGAATCTAGCATAATAAAGAGGGTTGCGTGGTTTACTGGCTGACATTTTCCGAGACAGAGGTTGACAAATTTGTTTAAAGAGCTGTGTAGCAAGCCCTTTATTATACCTGCAAGATGGGAAGGAGTGGTATTGGCAGGTGTTGCAAGTCAGAGCACTTCTTGAATTGGTATAGGGACCTCCTATTCAGGAATTAAGAAAAAGAAAAAATGCAGAAGTGATCTAGAGAGATTTCCCCAGAAAAGAGAGATATTTTATAGTTGAAACCACAGAGTAGGATAAAGCAATGTCTTGAATTTGTTACATTAAGTAACAAATTGCTCTCACACAACCACAGACCTTCAATTGAGAATATTAGTTTTAGATGAAAGGGGAGAGTGAGAAAGCAAAGGTAAAATGTCTCACATGTGATTGAGAGCTTTGAAAGCTGATTGAGAAACAGAGCATTTCCATGTTGAGCCCAAATACTGTTATATAGGAAGAGGAAGCCCTGGGTTAGCAGCAGCAGAATTTGATCAATTAAAGTAGGAATCCAGTTTGAGTAATTGAATAAAGACTCTCTGCTCATAGTGGAAGAAAAGAAGGACAACTTGGGCAGCACTTGTTTGCTTACAAGCAGAAGACGGCTGTAGAAGGGAAGGATTTGTAGTTTTGAGACTGCAAGCAAAGGAAGCATGGGCCATGTGTGAGGAAAAAGGAACTCCACCCGTGGCTCAGAGCCAGAGCGCTGCCTCTGAGACTGTCTGACAGGGTTAGCAGCTGCAGGAAATGAGTTACAGCCCAAGCCAGCAGGGAAAGTAACTCCTAATGATGAGTAGGTACTGTACTCTCTTTGCCTTCTAGCCTTGGGGCCATGTGGCAAAAGGTGAGGACTGTAGTTTCCAGGGCACCATACAGAAAGGGATCTGCTTCTGCTAATACAGCTGGATGTGATCACATGCAGAAAGTGGTATCGAGGAGTATGTTGTAGTTGTACAGGGCATTAAATGTTGGCCTAAAAATTCTGTTTCTTTATGAATCAAGCTACCCCCTCATAAAATTTCCGGATAACAGGCTGTCCATCCAGATAACCAGCTGATAGAAAGCCTTATGTGGTGCCTATGAGAGAAAAAGCCAAGCAGTCAGTTGGATTTCACACTCTGCTAGTCTAAATTAGCAAAAAATTGCAAAAGCTATGTTGTACTGTCAGTTCAACTTATTTATCAGGCAGACTTGAGCTTGAACAGATTGCAACGGTTTTAATAGCTGAAATTCAACTTCACAATTATCGGTTCTTTCGAAAGCCTAATAAATCATAAATTTCCATGCAATCACAAATATTTTGCCAAAAAGCATTGCTAGTCTAGTAGTGGCAAAGATAGTTTGAATTTAGGTTTTATGTGCATGTGTGGTTTTTCAAACATGTTCTCATGCGTTAGTCCAGGTGAATAAAATAACTGCCGTATAAAGTAAAACAAGAAGTCTCTATTCTGACTTTCCCATCTTGTGGTTTTAGTTGTTTGCAGTTATAAACATGGTTTGAGCATAAGTAAACTTAAATAAAATGCCAGTAATTGACTGTGTTCGTGATCTTTGCATTGAGCTTTATAGCCAAGCTGTATCAGATGGTCAGAAGTAATAGCCAAATTCTAATTCAGCCTTGAATGAACAGTAAAGCCTGTATGAATTGCTTCCTTGGTGTTGTGCAGTTCTAAACTAGATAAAGAGATTCAATGAATCTTACGATTTGAATTTCTAGAAGAGTTCTCTCTAAATCTTAGATGTGCTCTGAAACATCGTAGGACTGTTTTCTGCATAGACTTGCCTTTAACTCCTGTACTATTTTTTTTTATCATTGCCCAGCCCAGGAAGATCTGTCAGATATATCTGTATTTCCCATGCTGACTCTATTTGGGCATAAGTATGTGGTTAATTTGTCTCTTCAATTTTTGTACATGGGTAATGAGAGCTTTTTTACCCTGCTTGGGAGCACAGTATTACAGCTGAGAAAAAGAAGAAATTTTATAATACTGGCTTAAATGTACTTTTGGTCTAGACAGCTGCCAAATATATTTCACTTATATTGTAGTTGGAAAGGAAATCAGTGTACAAAAAAGTATCTGCTTCAGAACAGATGTATTTGCACAGCTGATCTTTGGGAGGTAGAAGGTGGATATAAACTAGCAATTCTGATGGCTTTAGATATCCCAAGAGAGTTGTTATTTTGCTCGTAATTAGCCTTTCTCTGACAGCAGTTTCTTTTTCTAACCAGGGTATTGAGGCAGAACAGAGTATAAACTAAAGTCATGTCCTGCAAATGTTGTTCATGTGTTGCCGTTGAAGAAAAACATCCTGGAGTGATGTTTATTTTCCTTAACTGTCCCTCTCCAGGTGCAACAAACTATTGAAAAAGCTGTTTCAATGTTGAGAACTAGTTCTTGAGGGTGTCTTTGTTACTTATTTTGCTTTGGATTCAGTAAATCTTCCGAGCCGGTGCTCAGAAAAGCACCTGAGAGCAACCCAAAGAGTTCTCCTTCTGTGTCAATTAGTAAGTAGCTTGGCAGGGCAGTGAGGGACAGGGAGAGTGGAGCTGGGGACACTTATTTGGATGGGAGAGAGTTCCTGGAGACATGGAGTTGTCGTAGCTCTGTAGTAACTGCTTTGTTCATGACAGACAATTAGGAGCTTTTGGTATATATTTTTTGCAGCTGGGGTGACTGTTAATTTCCAATGACCATCTGGGTAATTGTACCTGATGTGCTTTCTTTCTGTCACAGAACTGTATAATATTGACAGTGTCCACAAGGTCTTCTGTTCTTTTTCCAGCTCTACTTTTCTGGCACTTTGGCTGCAGCGGCTCATATTCTTAAACTTGGTATTGGGAGGAGTACTTGTGTGTTTTGTCTTTGGAGAGAAGAAAATTGTTGAGGAGCAGGCTAAAGACAATGTTGTTGTGCACCTTTCACAACACGGTCACATTACATCATATCATCTGTTGTCATTGCTACCTGCAGATGGAAGTAGCAGGATTTAACATTCCACTGACTTCTTCCAGTTCTGTTTTTTTGAGGCAGCTGCTAAAAGTCTGTCCCCCACTAATATTTCACTTCTCCTGCAATTAAATAGTAAAATATTAGTCTCTTGTTATGCATACTAAACCAGAAATGTTGCATTACTGTTAACACAAATCTGTCAAGCTCTTCAGCAGATGTGCTTGACATGTCTTAAGTTGTTAGCATTGGTTTCAAGTCACCACTTCATTATGCAATGTTTTGCTACTATTTTTAGTGCATATTTGCTGATAGAGGTCCAATTTGGGACACACTCATGATTTCTCCTAGCTTTTGGTTGAGTAAAAATAGCATGACATTTTTCTCTATCTGGGACCACTATTGAACTAAAGTGGAAGTTATGCAAATAAATGATGGAATTCTTAGCAAACTGTGTTTTTAAAAGAGGCTGTTGTGATAAGTGAATAAGAAACATTTTATGATCCCAGGAAAAGTTATTTGAGTACATTTTTCAGAACTTTGCAGTATGCATTTTTTTTGGATGGATATATAATAGTTAATCCCTATAATAAGAGAAGGCATTTATGTAACTGACATGAAGGTGTAATAATAAAGGCTATCTTAGGTAAGCTTGTTACCAAGTTGTCTTTGACCAGAATCCTGTAGCATTTTCCTTGTGGTCATAAACCAGCTGTATCCAACCTACTGTATGTTAACTATTAACAGTACAGCAGAAATAGTCCCTGTTACAAGAAATGATTAAAAGTCAGACTGGGCAAAGGGCCAGGTAATCTGGTCTGATCTCATAAATGACCCATCCCTCTGAGCAGAAGGTTGGGATTATAATGGTTTTTGAGGCCCTTTTCAGCTTGAGTTACCCTGAAATCCCGTGCTAAAAGTTAGAATTGCTTGTATGGACTACTTATGTTCTAAGTGTTTCCTGGAGTCTTGAACTTCCCTTAGTGTTTGTGGGGATGTCATAAAGGCTTAAGGTTTTCCTCCAAAATGTATTCATTCCATGCAACAAATGAAAAGAAATCATAAAAGGTATTTCTACTCATGAAACACCCTAGTTATTCTTGCTGCGCTGTACTGGGTATGATCATAGCCTTATTAGGTGTATGTTCATTTGTTAATATAAGCTTTATGGTATCACTTACGGAGATTCCTTAAACACACTGTCTAGAGAAATCTAGTTGCGTGTAAGAAACTGCAGATATGCTGCAGGAAGAAAAGCTGCTAGGGAAGCCACCTGGAAAGAAGGAACAGTAAAGCTGAATGGTCAGCTCTTACTTTCTACAGAAAAGCTGAAGAGACATGGAAGTAAATGGGGTCATCAAGGTCTAAGTTCAAGATGTTACTTTTCCCAAATAGAAATAATAAGAGAGCATTCTTAGAAATGCTAAATGTAGGAAATTTGTAATGATGAAAAAGATCATGAGAGAGAATGAGAAAGCAAGCAGGGCTCACTAGCAAAAAGTATAGTATGTGAGAAGTTCTTAAAAAAGAAGCAACCAAAACCAAGCCCAGAAGACTGAAGACTGATTGACTGTGTTGAATTATATTTTAGGCAATATTAAACAGAAAAAACTGTATTGGTGAAAACCACCAAATCATTAACCACAAACCTTAAAATTTTTGTCAGTAGCTAATCAGTTTTAAGAAGTTTATTTATCATGGTTTGACTTGGTTGTTGCTCTGTCCTGGTATGGTTTGTGTTCATTTTTGTCATTGTCACAAGGTTTGAAAAAAAAAAATAAAAATATGTGTATTAAAATACAGTGTAAATGATACTTGATTTAGTAGAACAGGCTTAGGTGTGTTTGTTCTAAAAACTAAATGCGCTTGTACCAGAACCAGTTTGGAAAGTACTGACTCGGAGCTCTAGTTAGAGAGTAACATCTAAAGAGAAGGTGCTTACAGCAGGTAATACCCAGCAGGTATGTGCCAAATTCTCCTTGTCATGACTGCATGCTTAAGTGAAAGCCCAGGCTATGGGATCCAGTGCTCACTCACATCATCTTTGCAAAACTGTACTGAGGTTACAGTCCTCAGAACTGGAGTAAATCCACAGCAGTAGTATTTTATTATCTTCTTTTACTGTTTGCCTTACTCTTTTATTGGACTTTTTGAGGTGATGACAAGCATTTACTTTTCTGTAATTATTTTTATTTGAAAATAAGTATTTTATCTATTTTGACAGTTTCTTCTTTCATGTAGAAGCATTTTATTATTTTTATAAAGCAAAATGCCATTCTTAATTGTAGAAGTAGGTAGCACTGTTTCATCAGATTGTAAACTTTTGAAAGACGATATTACCTTTCTGGAAAAGTTTAAATTCTTAAGAATACTAACCTCATATTTTTGTGAGCAAGAGGAATACCTATTTGGACATAGAGTCTGTTTAGGTCTTTTTGTGTGATTCAGGAAGTTAACATTATTACTAACCTAAAATTTTGATCATGACTGCATGCTTTGTTCAGGAGGATCTAACTGGGAAAAGAGGATGTACAAAACTTTGTGGCCATTAAAAAAAATAATTCCTGTACCTAAATTTTAATTGCCATCCTGAAGGAGCATGGTTGTCTTAACTGGATGAAGTTGCTTTCTGAAATATCTAAAGCATAAAAACTAGAATGGCTATTTTAGAACTGCATTTTTGCAATTCTACTAAGTGGTGATAATGTAATTTGTTTGGTTTTGTGAACTGAGCAACCATGTTCATGTTTCGGTTCAAAGTCCTGTGCTGTGTAACCCAAACAGAAATGTCTTACCTTTTTCAGGACTGAATAAACATAAAAAATGTTAAATACAATTCAGAAACACTCACATTTGCAGGATTGTTTGGCAGTATGCATTTTTTAGTGTTTCTGTGTTATAACATCTGAAAAGCAGTGTATAGAATAATCCTGTACTGTGGATTTTTTTTTTCTTCCTTCTTTTTTTTTCTCCCTGTGGCATAGCTAGCCTCCAAATATACTTAAAATCTATTTAGTAATATATCTTTGTTTATAATAAGCAGAAATACAGCATGTGAAGAGAGGTTGCTTCATTTTGCTGAAGGATCTTGTATTATAATTAAGGAAGCTGTGAAAGTATATACATTTCTTGTGTTAAATGCTAATGTTTGGAACCCAGACAGATGCTTTCAGTGCCCAATGCCTTTGTTGCTTCCAGAAGCGGCAGGCTGTTGGGTCACAGCAGACTCGGTCTGCCACATCTAGTGGCTCTGTGTCTTAACCTGGTACATTATGTGACTACCATGACTTCTGGTAGACAGTACTGAGCAAAGGCAAAAGGAAGAGAGATCTTAATGTAATGCTTTGTAACTAACCAAAAGGCAGTTGTATAATCTGAATTTAGCTGAAGGGGAATAAGAAATATGTTTTAGTCAGTAATGCCAACCAACAGGTGCCCATGCAGCTTGCGGAAGCAGTTCCTCCAGATGCACATGTATGGAACTTGACCATCAGTATTTCTTACAGGGAGTACGTGTCTGATTTTAAAAGCATTTCTTTTGTTTTTAATGACCTAGTTTGGTTACTAGAGTGTTCATTTTCCTTTAAGTGACTTAAAAGAAATGCATTTTAAGTCAAGAACATAATTAAATATTCTGAACACTTCTGGCAAGTATATTCTTAAGCTTTCCTTTTGTCTCTGACTGTGTGCATTTCCAGTTAAGATAATTAGCTAAGACATGTGTACTAAAAAGTATCCCAACTCCTGTATGTTTAGTTACAACTGGTTTGTGAAATTAAACCTTGTTTTGACCAGATTCTTTTTTAATGCCAACAGGCTGATTCCCTTTTTCTTTGGAGTGGAAAGGGAAGAAAAAGAGAAAAAGCTGTTTTGAATATAGTTGAGGGGACTAAATCAGAAAAATTCAAATGCTGAAAGAAAGGGATGATGAAGGGTAACTTGCATAATAAAGTTAATGTCAAAAATTAGTGTTTCTTCAGTATGTCTCATTAGGACAGCAAGTATTTCTTGCTTGGAACACTTCTTGTGTTTTCTCCAATTTAGAGACAAGGCATGGCATATTTCTTCTCCCTTCCCACTCCTTGCTAAGTAGTGAATGTATGTGCAACAAAATTCCTTACACTCATCCAAAAGGTTTTGTTTGAATTATCTGAAGCTGGTTTGTTGTGGTTTTGCTGACAGTGGCTGGGATCTTTCAAGCTGATTTGGCAGGCTGCAGTGGTGACTGTGTTGAGGAGTCAGAATTTTCCCAAAGCTTTTCCAGATAAACAGAAAACCAGGGACACTGAACATCTCATCGTTTCTTTGAAAGGCCGCCTCATCTTTGGGAGTGGTATACAGGCTCCATTTCCTTGGTTACAGCAGAGAACAGAATTAAAACCTCAAGAAAATAATAGCCAAATTATTAAGATGGGAGAGAGCTTATGATGTTGTGTGCTTTTTGATATTCTTTCTTAATGTAGGCATGAGCAACAGCTAGGACATGTTCTGCAAAGCTGGAGACAGGAAGGACTTGTTTAGATCCTGGTCTTGGTAACTGAATAGAATGGACAAATGGTTTGTTTCAGTATTTTCAATTAAAGCCTGAGTACTTCAGTGTCTTGATATCAATATCTCTTGCTTTACCCAAGCAGAAGTAAAGGGAAGGTAGAAGGGAAGGTTATTAATCACCCTGCTGAAAATACATCTTTACCCTCAAACAAAAAATACTTTACCCAGGTTTGCCAGCTAATTAAATAGCCGGCATGTTTTGTTCATTGGTTTAGTTTCTTTTTTGATTGAAACGCCCAGTATTTTGAAAGGAGTTCTTGGAAATCTCAAATTAAGGATGTTCACACAATTCATTGCAAAATACAATTTCTGACTGATGCCATTTAAAGTGTTGCTGGCAGCTGGCAGAGTTGGTAGTAAAGAACAGGAAACAACACTCTGAATGTAAGTCCAAAGAGCCACTGTTGTAAAGATTCCGCTCCTTGCAGACCACCAGTATTATCCGTGAGACTGAGGAGCAGTGAGGCTATTTTTTGGGAACAGGATGATCTTTGTGTGTGGAGCTGGAGAAACCAGATCCTAGTGGCACAGCTGTGTTCCAAGCAGTTAAACTGTGGACGCATTGTACACTGAGGAAAAGACAAAGTTAGGCTCCTTTCAGAATTCTGGTTGTAGTGTGGGAGCTCACCTTTGAAGATTCAACCTCAGGTTTATATATCAATGCATTTTTCCTGCTGTACAATTTCTTGGTTGTTAGAGTGTATTCTGGTGTGAGGCAGAGTGTCTAATGTGCCAAACTCTGACCAATTTATTTATTTTTTTTAATGGGAAATATATATTGTAAGTAAAATTTCTATTGGTTTGTGCAATGTTAATTCAGTTCAAGAATTTTAATACTTACGGATTTGTTTTACTTTAGCTCCTAGGTCTGGGTGGTCTTTGGTCCTGCACAGTTTTCAAAAAGTCTGAATCTTTTGTCTCCCACATGGAGAAATATGACTCAAATTTCTAAGAAATGTACTTGTAAATGATGAAAGCATTTGTCTCAGATAACTTCAAAACTGGTTATAAAAGTGTGACGTTTTGATGCTAGCAGGACTGAATTAAGAATTTACTTTTCTATTAATTTCAACTGTCTTGTTATACGCTTGTCCACTCTTAAGATGAGCAAGAATTTTTTAAATAACTTTGCAGTACTGATCTGAAAATTCATTAATTGCTTTGGAAATGGAATGTCTGGAACACGAGAGGGAAGATTCTGGAGTAGAAGACACATATTGTTTTGCCCAAGAACAACATTGAATTTTGAAGCTGAGTTTTTTAATGCTATAATCTTTGAAATGTTTTGGTTTGTTTGTTTGTTTGCTTTCACAAAAAAAAGTGGGTATTAAGGTGACAAAGTTGGCTCTTTGGATTCTTTTTCAGGCACTGTGACAATTCAGAATACGTGTTTAAAAATAAAATTACTGCATTTTATTAGCTTCACTTTCTTATTCTGCTTCTGTGAAATGTAATGGGGCCTTACAAAGATTAGGCTGCAGAACTGCTTACCCTTGTTTTAATATGTGAAGTTATTTCTATTACCATGCAAAAATCTTGCAGTATGAGAAATGCAGTCAGTTTTGCTCCAATTTTCCTCTTAAATGAAAGAAGGGCTGAATGTTTCCATTTCGACAAGACTTCATACAAGACTAGTGTGAAGAAGTACCCTCAGATGAGGTAGCACTTCCATAAGGAGGCTAATACAGTGGCAAACAGGAGAATGGGACCTGTGAGAAGCTGAAGCTGTAGCAAGCTAATTTGTTGACTGTCAATGGCAGAGACTGATAAGCTGTTACTTTTGTGCTGGGGTGAGCTGGCAAAATGTTAATACCTTAAAATGGTTTTAGCAGCCTGACATAGTCCATCAGTGAGCCTCTAGACCAACCGCAGAAAGTTGATCCCATTCCTTCACTGTAGTAATAAATATGAGCATGTGATGCTTCATTTACATATATAAAGTATGTGCTGCCTTATCTACTGAGGAAATGCAGTCCTCTGCTAATTGGAGGGCTTTTTAGTTTCTTTGTTTATTCACTGGGATGTAGTCTTTCTTACTAAATGTTGTCTTAAAAGTGAGAGGGCTCTTTTGCCTGGAATTTTAAAGTCTTTATGAAATAACCATTGATGAAATATTATCTGAAAATGTCTTAAATTGCAAGGGGCCTTTCATCAGTGCTTTGCTTTTAGAAATGAAGCTGGTCACCGTCTACATTTTTAAAGGAAAATTATATAAAATAAAACTCAGGAAAACTCATGTATGCTTTATGCAGGGAAGGTGAAAAAAGAAACAGTAATTTTTACTTTAAATAAAAATATCACTGTTTTAAATGCTGTCAAATGGCATGGATCAGTATATGAGCTTTTTTCTTTGCTAATTTGATTGAAGTTTGTTGTCTCATTGGGCTGAGGTCTACGAATATTTAAGCAGTGGGTGAAAGGCATTGCAGGTCAGTGCTGCTGTGCAACAGGGTGTGCGATCCAGCCTTTTCTATGCTGACCTTGTGCTCTGTGCCCAGCCATGATTTTGCCTCTAGATGTTCCCCATGTAGATGTATTCTTGCCTGCAGAATTAAGATTACCTGATTGGCTCATTATTACTGAGAATGAGTTCCTACCAATGCTGATGTGAGGAGCTGCTGTGTCTAGCAGACAGGGGAGCTAATGCAGGGTAAAGCTCTGGAATACAGAAAATCTGACAGAGTTAAAGAACAAAGAGAGCTTTGTAGTTGAGCCTGAAGTAAACCACAGAAAGGCATTAATAGGCTGCTTGTTTGGGCTTAAAATTACATATAATGGTACAGGTCACTCAGATGGAAATTGAGAATCGTGATACATCTTCAGGTGTTTAAGTCTAATGTAACAGGATGGTGTTAGTAAATCATGGCCCTCGCATGTTGAATTAAGAAATGTTTGGGTTTTGATGTAGCAGTAATTTCCCTTTTGCTTGTGCTTCAGTAGGAGAAGTTACAGATCTGAGCTTCAGTCTTGGACCATGAGAAAGTTGTAGCTACTGCATATGCATTGGGGTGTTTTTTCAATCAAATTCTAACCTAAAACTCAGGGTGACTCTGCCGCACATTCAGGTGGAGTCTGCTGTCTCCTCTCCAGCTTTGCCTGTGGAGGAATTGCTTTTTACAACTGTTGTTTTTACCAAAGACAACTGCATCGCCATGATCCTTTTTTCTTAACCATGTA
This sequence comes from Pedionomus torquatus, assembly GCA_013398155.1. Taxonomy (NCBI): domain Eukaryota; kingdom Metazoa; phylum Chordata; class Aves; order Charadriiformes; family Pedionomidae; genus Pedionomus; species Pedionomus torquatus. Next base: position 136,627 of record VZRU01018561.1, read on the forward strand.
ACCTGTGAAACATACTTTATCTAGTGTTTCTTATGGCCGTTCTCTCTCCACCAACACCTTGATTTACTTGTGAGATTTGTCTACTGAGAAAGTCCAAAGCAAAATCTCAATATACTTGTGCTTCGTTGAACAGGAACAGAAGAGTTTCTTGCAGTAGCATGCTGCAAATGATGTGGTTCCCAGAGCATTTAAAATATCTTCCTGCATATGTTATTGGTGTTATAAGGTGCATGCAGTTAAAAAGCAAAAGAAATCCAACCCAAACACAGTATAAGTTTTGCTATGTTTTAGTCAGCAGTTTTCTTATATGTGGAAATCACTATTTCAAAGCTGTATTGATAACCCCACTAACTTTTTCTAAGCGTTAAAGATGTTTATCCAGCCATTCCTATTGCAGTTAGTCTTCAGTAGGCTCGATGTCTGTTGGGAACTGTTGGGTAGTAGAAGAAAGGGATTACTTCATTTATTTTTTTTCTTACTCATCTAGAAACTAGAATAATTTTCAGATGTTCTGCAATTTCATGAAGAATAAACTAGCCTTCGTGGAAGTCTCACCATAGGTGGCAAACTATTAAGATCACTTGTCCTGAAGAAACAGGATTTTTTTTTTTTTTTCTTCTGCTGCTTTTTTTCCCCTCCTCACTTAAGAATTCAGTGTCATTTGAAAGTCGTCTGGGGTCAGAAGAAAAATGTTCAGTAATCAGGATTAGTGATTTCAGTGAAGGAGGCTATGAAGGAGAAACTAATTCAGAATTGAGGGTGGCTTTCCTTAGAAACATGAAGAGAACAAACCTTTAGTCTCAGGTGGAAGGTGAGCACAGCTCTTTAATAGTACTAAGTGGTTAATGTGTGTGTACCCAACTTAAGTGGTGATGATAAGCTGCCTTTGACTCTGGGACCCTATATGCTATTAGCTCCACATAAAACTCCTGTTTACCCTTTCATTACATGCATTTGTTTGTGCTATTATTATTGGAAACCCCCTCATGGCTTTATTTTCTTCTTTCTCTCTACTTGCTTTTGTATTTTACAGTGTTGTTTGTTCAGTCTCATATTAAGGCTCTTTTTTTTTACGACAATATGATGAAAGCATTTCATATGTGTTTTTACAGAAATTTTATCCTTGCTTTGCCTTCATAGCTGTTTATCTATCTAGTGAATGTAGCTTTTTGTGTGTCCTATAAAATTAGATGATGAGGTGTTCAGAGGAAGAAACCAAACATATTTGCTAGGTTTGTGAAGTGCTTAGGTAAAAGAGCACTACAAATGGATATTTATGGACAAATGTGTGGCTTGCTAGGTGAAGAATGCATAGAGAAAAAATAAAATACACAAAATTTCAGTTTACTGGATAGGATTACAGTTTGAGATAGAAATTTATTCTTCCAGAATACATAGTATCTTTAGAGCTTAGAGCTGAAAGGATCTGAAAAGTATTTTAAACCAGAGCAAGAATTTATCAAAAGGTATGGATTTTCTAGCATTTGAAATTTTTTTGGTTGTTTTTCACAAGTAAAGTTCAAAAGATGACGATAAGAGCAGAATCTGTTGTTTGGTACAGATTTTATGAAGGAAAATGGAAGTTCCAGGGCAAGTGCTTCATGATTTAGCTGACTGGAAAATGTCCGTCTCTTTTGTAGTTCTGGCTTTAGCTAAAGCATTAAAAAATAACTATATACCGTAAAATAAGAGGAGGTGTTAAATGTTGGGTTTGTACATTCCAGTTACTATAAAGTGTTGTGGAGCTACTAGACTGTTTCTTTTCTAAAGGCTGAGAGGAGAAATAGCTGTTTTGCTGTATGTTTTAAGATCAACTTGAGCCTCAATTAGGGTAGTTACGGTAGAGTGTAATCTGCTGCATCTGGCTATTCCCACATGTGAATTTAAAGACTGGAACTGTGCTCAGTGAGTCAGAGGAGAGCATCCCTAGAAGAGAGGAGCTGCTCTGACGGCAGGGCAGACGGCTAAAGCAGACTGAGAAGATAATAATGACTTCCTTAATCTGCTGGCACTGCTTGTAATGTTATCTGGGTGAACATCTTCAGGAGAAGCTGTAACACATCTCTAGGGTGCGGGCGAATAGGTTTTTGTAAGCTGTGGGTATCAGAACAGCTGACTTCACCATGACAAACAGGATTAAACAGATTGACACTCTGGGATCGCTTCACTCAGTAAATCCTACCTGCTGCGGCAACGGGCAGCCAAGTGCCTGTAAATACTGGATCCTTGATTTAGGTACAAATATATGCATTAGAGATAATGGGAGGGGAGGAAGAAGGTTGGTTGGTTGGTTGGGGAATGTTTTCAGATCTACACAGCAGTTTTGTAGAACGCTTTCTTTTCTCATTCTCTGCTCTACTCTCCCCTCCTTCTGACCCCAGTCAAAAAAAATGCAGAGTGTAACAAAAAGGACCTGTATGGGAATAGGAGCAGTTATGGAACGGCTCTGCTCTGTAAACTACTGGGACGCTGTACAGTAAGCTCTTTCAGAAAAAAGCATGTAAAATGCATGTGCTACATTTTGGGGGTTTTTTGTTGTTTTTTTTTTTTGTTTGTTTGTTTGTTTGTTTTTTGTTTTTTTTTTAGTTGAACTGTGGAAATGAGAAATGGTAACTTTTGTTCTATGAAATGTTATTAATGGTAGTACTTTGTTTTAAGAGTTCAGAAATTTTCCTGGTAAGTTGCTGCTAAATCAAAAAAATCATTGTTTAATATACATCTTTTCTGTTAAATTAATGTTGAGAAATAATGTTTTTGGGAATAGAACTTGAAAGGAAAGGATCATTGGGAAATAGATTGGTCTGTGACATTTTTTAGACGCATTGATTCTGACATGTAATATGGAGGAAAGCTATCCTGTTTCAGTATGGAAAGCACAGAAAGGTTAGGATAGGGATATTCATGTTTAACTCAGTTGTTGTTGGGTCTTCTCCTGCTCCTCCCTTGTAATTTTAACAGGAAATTATATTTGTTCTTGGTATTTGGACTGTTGCTGCAGAAAAAGTCTGATTCTTATACCTAACAGTCTGAAATATCTGCAGGACAAAACAGTCCTTAACCTTCAGTGTCTGGAGCTGATGCAGCTGTTGGGATGCTTCCCTTTCAGATGCAAGTTGTTTGCAGCGAGGTTCAAGTCTTACATACTTGTTGCTGTTGCATACACTTAAAATAAGCAGCAAAAGGCAAGTTACCTTACTTCAGTTATCAGTATTTAGTCTGCTATTACAGATGGACTGACAGAAGAGGGAGGATGGTAGAAGGGATGCAAACATGAAAGCAAGCATGTGATGGAAAGTGATACTATAGGGAACATCTGAAGATAGGATTGCATGTCAGTGGGATGGTAGTAACTCTTGATAGTTCCTTGAAAGGTAACAGAGCATCAGAGTTACCAGCTAGAGGAAGTAAATGTTAGCAGGCTCTCATCTCCAAGCTCTGAGCAGCAGAGCTCTGTACTCAGAAAACTGCTCCATATGCCCCCATGTTGTGCAATCGCTTCCTAAAGCAACAATTATTCCAGTTTAGAAGTAAACAAGTACAGAGTATATTGGAGGAATGTGGAGGTGAGTCAGTTAAAAATAATAATTGATAGGCACATTGCTTTGCAGCAAAATACTTTATAGCAAGTGCTCATCCAGAGCTGTGATTACCTAGTTCAGCTGGAGGTCTGTTAATGGCATGGCAAGACTCTTCTCCTTTTAGTTGCTTTGCATTCTCTTCTTCACTGCAGCTCATATGCTTCATTTTTGAGCTCTTGTGGCTACAGTGGTTAGTCAGGCTCAAATCTATCTGGTTTGTACTTCCAAAGAATTTTTAGAAAACATGTTTTTTAAAGTGCTGGGTGTAGTCAATCCCGATCAGCAAGATGCTTTCTATTATTACCGTAAATTAAGATCATAGACATGTATAAAGTCTTGTTTGGCAAGCATACATGATTTCACAAACGTTCTTCATTGTTCTTTCTCTGTTTCTTAAAAACAGATGTCCATGTGTACAGAGTGTGTTGTAAGGAGGCTCAATAGCCTTTCATAATAGAGGAACAAAGCTTAATTTTGCATGCCCTGGTATAGCTGTAGCTATGCCATCTCTTGAACTGCAAAGAGTAAAAATTATGTATGTATTATTTCTGGCCACTGCAAACTTTAAATCTGGCTATTTGGTACTTAGGTGAATGTTCAGAATGTACTCTAGTGCATTAATTTATTCATAGAAAACTTCCCTGAGGTTTTGACTTTGCTTAAAGAATTTTTAAGGAATTAAAGTTTGGTTTATTCTTCATTAAAATGTTAGAGCACATACATGTGCAATTAGTAATTGTGTACTCCTGTTTAATTAAATAATCTGAGGGTTTTGCCCACTTATTCATGAAGTCTGAAGGAAGAAAAATGCATTCAAATTCAGGGAGAAAGAGAGTAGGGCTTTGAGTAATGAATTGGCAAGAAACTACTGAAATTAATAAAAAGTATTGTATTTTTGCCTTTATCTGACATCAGTTGGAGAAAGCAGCAGTGATGGTAAGAGAAAACCAATTCTCATGATAATTCCACCCATTCCTGTAAGTTAAAAATGTTCTGCATTTGAGACAACTGTGGATAAATACCAAAGTTGTTTATGGTTATCTGGCTGGAGAGAGTGCTGAGTAGTTTGTCTGGAACTTGATATTGGAAATAACATCTTTTTTCAGTTACCTTATAAGCTAGAAGAAACAATAGGATGTATGTGTTTCAGTCCCTAAGTGGATCGTGTGAGTCTGTATTTCACTTGGGAAATTTAAGAGACAAATCTCATGGATGAAGTCCAGGAAATAAATCTACAAACCTAAAATTTATCCTGAAGTTATTAACCATCTGGGAGCTGGTTTGGAGCAGGAAAGGTGGTTGAAGGAGTAGAGAGTTCTCATTTGGCTTTGAAGAAATACATTTATTATATGTGCAGTAGATTGCTTAAAAGAATGTGTATGAAGCAAACTAGCTTTTTTTTTTCCTCTTTCATAACGTTTTATGATATATCAAGCCTCAGAAATAATTCATCCATAAAACAGGATGCTTTTACTATACAGTAATTGTTAGCAAATGGTGTCCAAGAGAGGATAAGAAGCCTCTGAGGATTGGACTCAGAGGATGCAGTGGGAGAGTCCAGTATTACTAATGGGCTGGTGTAATTCTTGGCATAGATCCACCTCTACACTTTGAAAGTCTATTCTTTTAGAATACAGATGGAAGCTGTTAAGTATGTGCTGTGTGTGCTTTTCCATCTCCTCCAAGAGCATGCAACAAAAACCCTCCTGAAACTGAGCTAGTGTATCAGCTATATAATTACATGTGCAAAGGTACTGCTTTCCTGACCTGTATGTCCTTGCTCACAGTTCTTGCAAGAAGGAATTCTTTTTTAAATACTTAGGCTACAGCACTTGCAGGGGAGTTAGCTGAAGTTGCTGTTTCTTGGTTAGTGAAACCTGGACTATGTGTCAGATACTGCCAGTTTATTTATCTTGTGCTTGGGATCCAGCTGCTTCTCTTGTGTCAATGCTAGCAGTCATTCAGGCAGCCATGCCAAGGAATTGATCTGATAGAAAATGCTATACCCACCCCCCCAAAAAAAGGTTTCAGGTGTAGGAGCTTATGCAAAAGAGATACGGATGTCCTTTCATAACTGCTATCCACTCTTGTGAACCTGCAGATGTGAGGCTTAAGTTTTTTGCTGGAGCAAGCTGATAAGATCCATAGTTTCACCCAAACTACTTCTAATTTTTGTCTCCTGTAATTTTGTTAGACCTTTTCAGTCACTTGAAAATGCCATATTTTCATTCGTATAGCTGTCAGGTGCATTACCTGTTTTGTGAAATAAGCCAAGATTGCACAGCAGTGGGGCTTAGATGTGTGTATGGAGTTAGCCCCAGGCAGCCTTCTGACTTCAGTCCTTCATAGTCTGCTCCCTCTACTGCAGTGTTTTTGACTCTGACCTTGTATAAGAGCTTCATGAAAATGGAGTAATTTAAAATGGGTCTATTACCCCCAGCTCCATCTCAAACCATCTACTCAGCTCCTAGTTTTAAAAACTTTTGAAGGATGTGAAAGGAAAATGTATGCTCTTCTGAAGGAAATGTTGTTGGGTTTATAATGCATACTTCACATAATAAGGATTTGTAACTTCATTTTGGTAATAAGAAAAAAACACTTTTATATAAGCCTTTTTAGATTTTGCTAAGAAGACTGTATTCCTGTATATCGCTGGTGAAATGTATTCAAAATGTTAAGCAGTGAAGAATTTAATTTAACTTCAAGAACAATGATAGTAAAATGAGTAGTTAATACTGAGAAGGCTTCCGAGAGAGAGAGACTAGAAGGATTATTGATAAAATATTGAAAAGAAAGATGAAGTTTGATTAAATGCCAGGACAAATATGGCTGCCTTATTGTCAGTTTTCTCAGGGCATACCTGTAAGGAAAGATCTGATGCATACATTTTTGTATCATGGTTGAAAAATCTGAATTGAATGGATGGGCTTAAACTGAGCAAAGCAGAACTGCCTCAGCTCATATTTCACTTTAATTTGCCTTTTTGTGATGCTATACCTCTATTTTAGACAACTCATGCCACTGCCTCACTGAAATAATTTATCACCTTACATAACAAAAGCTTCCTCTAGGTGCTCATTGTGAGACTAGTAATGAACAATGTGTTCATAATCTGACTTTGAACGTGGCTACAAGCAGCTGCAATGATCCATTGAATTTGCTCATTAAGGCTTGCACTGACTCTCCTTTCGTTGTGGTAATGAGAACAACAGAATTCAGGTGGTGTTAAGTATATTCCATATTGCTGTGAAAAGACAGCATCAGTAATGTAATGATTCTTTCCCTGTAAGGGCACAGAATTCTCTTGTCACAGAGAATAGTAAAGTATGTTTATTAAAACCACTCTGTTGTTGTATCCTTGCATTTGAGCATGGGATTGAATGGCTCCAGTCAAATTTCTTGAACAAGTGGTTAAAAAAACCCAACCCAACATATCCAATGACATGGGGTAGTTTGTTCTAAGAGAGTTTTGTAGAGATCCGCTCTCAGGTGCAGTGGTGTGAAGTCCTGGCGACTTGATGAAAAGAAGAAATGTTTTTTTCAATAGAAAAAGGCATAGGAGCTAATGAAATTCCTTACCTTATTTCCTCCACGTAACTTACTTTTCCCCTAAATTTTGGCTTACAGTTAAGCCTACAGTTATAACCTACACAGCATTGTTGTGTAGGAGTTATTATTGATATTGATTTCCCCCTTCCATCCCTCCACTTTGTGTCTAATTAAAGCAGGTAATAAGAATTCTAGTTTATTGCCTCTCCAAACAAGTGTGTTAGCTCTTTTTCTTTCCCTTTTTGTTTCTGTTTGATTCTTACTTCCAAACCAGTTTTGGACAGCTCTGCTATGACCCTATCACATGATTTTCCTGCAGCCACTTAGGTAATATTAGATGGATGGGAGCTGAGGAATGATTTGAGGAATTGAGATTTAGATGACTGAGTGGGCAATGCAGTTCATGACATCACCTTCCTCATGAGCTTTTATTGGGAATAATTGAAGGAAATAAAATGAACAGAAAAAAAGTAACATGGCAAAATGTAGCTTTTTGTGTGTGTGATGTGGGCTTGATCATGCCAAAGAAAATTAACCAGTGCATATGTTGTTCTTGAAAAGACCGTAATCAAGTTAACAAACATCACAGTGATGGGTTCAGTTTTCAGTGTTTTAACGACACATTGAGATGAAATGTCATGTCTTCCAGTAATTTATAGTTTGCTTGTTTTAAAATGCATCTGTGCCAAGGAGTTCTTTCCCCTTTTAACTTTTTAATCTTTATTGATTGACGAAGTTGTGGAGGAGTATCTTCCCCTTTCCTAATCCCTTAAAATACTTCATCCTGAAAACGTATCTGTGCAGAAGTTTGTGATTATGACTTTCAATAGCTATCTGTCTGCTAGTCAACCTTGACTGTAAGTCTGTTTAAAAAAAAATAAATCTACATTTCCGGTGTGACTGACCTTTATTAAAATCATGTGTGCTCTCCTTGCGTTGCTCAGGTTACATTTCCATCTGAAGACAAAAAGTTTTAAACCAGTTCAGTTTCCAATCACTGTAATCTAAGACTGCTCTTGATAATGTAGTTATTGAGGTGAGGCTGAACTTGGAGGAAGCTGTCTGTCATCACCTACAGTCATCTCGTTACGTGGTGTGGAGGCTGCTGCAGTGGCATGGCTGCAAGGGCCTGACTCTACTCATTAATGCTCCAGGTAGTTTGTGCACTGAAAAGTTTCACATTAAACATTTTACAATGCAAGGCAATGTTACTACAATTAGTTTCTATCGCTGGCACTAATATCAGTTATTTGGATAAGAAGGAAACATTTTTTTAATTTTCTTTTATATGTGAATTTTGGAAGACCAATTTCTGTCACTGTTTAGCTGTTCCATCTTCCTTCCCAATTCCTTTTATTGCTTTCTGAATTTATTTTTTGAAGGCTGCAGCAGCATAACATTTGGAAAGAAAATGACCAGTGCTATTATATAGCCCCAAAGCTAAATGATATGAGTATATTATTATTAAGCTTATGGCAGAGTTCCTAACTTGAGATTGATGTGTTTGTACAGCTGTTGCTAAAGCTGTGGCTCCAAACAATCGCTAGTTGTTCTAATGAACTCTTCTGCTTTGAATCAAGAGGATGGGGGAAAAGGTAAAAAAAAGACTGTTAAAATTGCTTTTGGGTTAGTATGTGTATTTAGGTTAATGTGCAACTGCAGTAGGTGAAGAGAAGAGGAAACAATTAGGTTTTTTAGTACAAGTAGTCTAATAACTTTGGGTTTTGAAGCAAAATACGATCAAGTCGTCATTTGTTTTTTGTCATTTGTTTTTGTAACTTGATACTAGCAATGTGTGCTGTCTTTTTATATTTATGAACTTTACTAATACCCTTGAAGATATGCTTAGCAATTACTATCAGTAGCTACCCTTTATGTTTCAAAGTATGTTTTTTGACTCTTGTCATAGTATCTGACTTTTACTAGAGAATTTTGGGGGATTTTCTTATGTGTTCGAAATTAAGGCATTTGGAAGAGAGAGAATAAAATACATATACTTTCATCTTCTAAAGACCATTCCTTTGTAACTACATGATATGAGTTATACTTGTTCCTAAACAAAAGAAAAAATAGTAATAATGTTGGCTCAGCATTTTATGCTTATTTTGTGTTTGATTGTTTTTTTGTCTTCATAACTGTAAAATTTGGCTTTATCCTTTATATAAGGGTAATGGAAACTAATTTCCTCAATATCTGTGTGTATGCTTTCCATTCCAAAAGTGCACCAGTAGAACTGTGCATCGCCTGTTTCCTTTTGAGATAACACTGGCTCAAACTTGCTTGTAATAACATAGTTAAAATGCAGCCTTTTCGGTGGAGTAGTAGAGGATGTTTTAAAATCTGTGTAGGACAGATTCCTTCCATTGGGATGTTCTGTATTGCTGAGATTTGCACAAAGAAGATGAAATGTATTGTTTTAAATACTGTCTGTAATCAAGATTCTTCCTAATGTAATTTCTGCAGTCTTGCTTCTCTCTCTCTCTTCTCCCTCATGTCTTTCTCTGCTTTCAGTAGAACTGAGGACTTGGTGAATGCATGTTTTTTTTTCCCTTTGGTTGGCTGTTCTATTATCTATATTGATACAGACTTTTTTATTTCCTATCTGTTCGTATCTTCTTCTGGACTGCTGCACATGGCGCATCAGATAAACTGCTGCACTGCTTCAGAGCTGCGTTTCCAGGACTGACATTTATTTTTACCCATTTATTTATTTTTACCCATTACAAAATTACTTTGCGGCAAAAGTTTAAGTAGCAGATGATAAAACCCCGCAGCTCAGTAACAGATGAGCAAAAATGGATTGTGCAGTTGCCCCAGTTAAAATCTGAAACTGCTTATCAAAAATCTTGTGTCAGTAGTGGTTCCCATTTGTAGTATGTGACACACAGCTCTCCACCAAGAGCAGAGCCACATCTTTGCTGCTAGTGTCACACAGCATGGCTTTTCAAAAGTAGGTTGCACACAGCATGTGTGAGACAAATAGCTTGTCAACAATCAGCAAAACCCTCTGTCTAGTGTCTTAAGTGTCAGTGCTGCCTAAGAGGCCCGGGCCCAAAGCTTCTCTCTTTTCCATCTTTGGTTCAACCCTTACTTCTCCCCACCAGCTAGCTGCTTGGTTTTGTTAAGGGCTGTAACTTGGAGCAGTTGGAAGGAAGCTAAAGCTGCCAGCTCCCACTGCTCCAGGAGCTGTGTTGTGCCCTCAAACAGCTTCTCGTGCTTAGATCTTAAACTAATGAGCAGCAGCAGTAGTGGGGAGCAGGATGGAGGTGAGGGGTTATGTGCAGCTCTTCTACAACTCAATCCAGCGTGGACCTACTGTTCCTGACCTTGGAACACAGTCATTCCTGGCAATTGCTGCTTAGGTTGCATCTGTTCTTGTGGAGCGAGGAGTGGGTGGACCGTGCCTTCATCTGGTCTTATACTTCGGTCATCCTGAAGTAGTTGGATACTGCCAATGTTAGGCTTCTGGCAAAAATAGCATATAAATAAGATTTTTTACAATATTGTGACTCTAGGAAAGCTCCAAAGCACCCATACTTTCAGAATGGATGATGTAGTTGAGACTTAGTGAAGCATCTCAATGAGAAATTGACCTTAAAAGCTACCATATGTAAAGGGAAGCAGGGAAATTACATTGGTGCTGTGGGAAAACTTGCTTTCTAATATAGAAAAGTAGTATTTATCTTATTGTTTTCTCTGAACTTTCACACCTATTTAATAAAAGAGGGATGTTAATTACCTGGTATTTATCAGCCCCTCTGAGGGAGTTAACTACGTGTAAGTTAAATCTCTCATTAAAAATCTTGCCTACTGTAGCTTTGCAGAACAAATAATGTTATGTGCTCCTTCATGGTGACATAAAATGATGTCACAAATCTGGAGGCACAGCTATATTTTAGCTGTGGTACACAAGAGGTAAGTAACTTAACTGATAGCTGCAGTTGGCCCAGAGAAACTCACAGAGAAACTCACTGAAGATTTTGCACAAAGACGGAAAAACTTTGTCTGCAAATTAGAAATTGGACTTCTGCTTTTTAACACTAAATGTAAAAGTATACAAGACCCTGTGCAATTAGTGGTTAGTAGAAATGCACTCCCCCTTCCCAAGGAACATAATTGTATTAAAATGACACGGGCATTTACTTTGAGAGATAAGAGAGGGTGGCTCAGTGCACTGGCATAGAGTGAAAGCCTGACTCAGAAACAGTGCTAAACAACATAAATCTGTCCTTGGTATGTCCTGCGAGGCTTGTGGATGAGCTGTCTTTAAATCTGAGCAAACAGGTGGTCAGAAGAGTGGAGCTGAGATCAAGACATTGCCTGTTAAAATATAAGCTGCGTATAGGGAGGTTGACATTTAATCTATTAAAAGCTTGAGGTTTTCACAAACTGTGAAACTAAACTTCATCAGTGTGAGTAACTTTTAATACTTCCTACTTATAACACAAGATACAGTTCTCTCTAGAAACAGGAGAGAATAACAGTTTATTGCAAAGAATGAAACACCCCACAGAGTCCACCCTCCCCTTCTGTAGTGCTGCCTTCTGCTTGTAGTTACATACAAGATTTAGGTTTGGGGGGTTTGTAGCCCTGTGGTCTGAATTCCAGGGAGCGCAAACAGAACTACTTCTGTTAACCTGGGAAAGTTTTTTTTGGCACAATACCATCCCTTCTTCCTGTTTAAAAAAAATAAATAAAAAAAAAGGTATGAGGGATGGAGGGAAACAAGTGTGGATGCAAAACTATCCAGCAGTTGTAAGAGGAGGGTTTTTTCCCCACATAAATTTTGTTTGTGTTTAGCTCCTAGATAGCGATTGGTGTGTTTACAGCCCCCTCCATGTGAAATCTATAGTGCGTGTGAAATTATTTAAGTATAAAACCTTGATTTTACATTTACAGGGTAGGAAGGCAGGAAAGGATATGAAAAAAAAATAAATAGCAGTAACATAAGTGTGTTCAATCCTTCAGACACATGCTACTAATTTTGTAACTCAAATGAACAGTATATTCTTTTTGCCCTTAATTAAGAGATTTTCTTCATTCCTTTCTCTAGTGCTGTTGCAAATATGCCTGTTGAAGGACTTCTCAATTTCAGAAAGACCTTTGGAAGTTATTTAGATGGCAATGTCTGTCTTGGGGGGAGGGTTGTCTTCTTTTTTAATTGCCAACATGGTTGTGGGGCAGCTTAGTGTCTCATTAAGAGAAGCTGTAGAGGATCTAGCTTCAAGCTTAAAATCTAGTCTATCCGGTATTATTATAATCAGCTTTTGATGACTTGGAAGACTTAATTATTTAATACATTTAAATCTGACTGCTCTGGACTAGTGTCTGTATCAGTCAAAATTAATACCGGTAACTCCTTAATCAGGGAAGATACACTGAGGAGTTGAACTATTTGTCTATTCACACACTGAAAATATAACGAAATTGTATTATGAGCACTGTGTGTCACTTCGAATAAAAGGCAGAAAAGGTTTGCGAACATGAGATGAAGAGTCAGTGTGTTTATTCCACTCCAAACACAAATGCGATGGAAGAATTTTCTTGTATGTATTGAGTACTGGCTTTCTGCATTATCTCTATATCATAAGTGAAATTCATGCTTCCCAAATGGCACAGTGGAAATTCCCCATTTGCAAGCTTGATAAAACTCAAGCTGTGTTGTCTTTAAATGGTAACTGCTTTTATGGTGGCTTGTTAAAGTTGAAACAGATCTAATGCCTTTTGATGTGTATTGCAGTATTGGTTTACAAAAAATATGCAGTGAGGCTAGTCTAAAGAGGATACCCAGCAGGAGAGAAATAAAACTCCCAACACATTGAAAAGTATCTGAATGGCCTTGTACATGGCAGATTGATAGCCTCATACTTCAAAAGCAGTTTGCAAGCAGAAACTGTGCATGTCTGTGTCCACAAATAAAATAAACCTCACACTCTTTTTTGTTAAGCTTTCCCCATCTCCTCTAATGACAAATGACTGTGTACATGGGTGGGGTTTTATGAACTTTTGTGATGAGATGCTTGTAAACTGTTTTTGCTTCCTCTGGTGGTACATTGACTTGGCTCAGATTGGGGCATGTATGTTTCTAGGTAGGTGGGGGCTTGGGAGATCCCCAGATTCTGTTTTCAGCTTGCATACTACACTTGCAAGTGTATCAGTGTAGATTGTGCTCTCTGTGGCTTCAACCAACAAGCAGCCCTCATCCCCAAATATTCATAATGTAGCTGCATCAAATTTTACTTATCAGCTGGTTAATTGTCCCATGTCGTGGGTTTTGTGGGCTGTGGTCCTTAAAGTCTGCAGTGGACGGCAGGTCTGCAGTGGCATTTGATGTGCCAATTGGGGTTACTAGGTTTGCTTTACTCCATTTTTTTCACTTCTTGCCCCATCCCTGTTTCGTAGTCCAGAGACACTGAAATGTTTTTATTTTTAGTTTTGCAGCACTTCGGGATTAGAGAGGCAGAGCAGGCATCAAACAGGCCAGTTTCATTCTGTAGGTTAGGAAGTCAGGGTTTTGTAGCTCCTTGCTCTCCTTGTAAATACTAAATCTCTAAAAACAGCAATATGGAAATAGTTAATATGAAGCAGAGTCTTTCGAGTCATCAACTAGCTTAACATGGCTGATTTATTTTTTAGGGGGAAAAAAAAAAGAGTTTATTAATCACAGATGTGCTTGTTTCTAGTGTTAAAAAATCTGAGACTAGAATGAGAATTCCCATTTCCCTTCTAGTTTCAAAAATTTGCCTGTTCATTGAAGGTAACTTTATCTTCTAATTTGAGGCAGTCAGAAACCATGCTGCTTGCCTTTTTCTTTTAGCTTCAAAAATATATTTATGGACTCTTGGTGAACTCTCTGACCTCACCAGCAGAGTGACATATGTGGCTTTTACTTTGATAGAAATGGCAATTAAATGCCTTCTTTTCTTACTGTGGCAAGGATTATAAAACAAAGCCCATCCATTAAGTGTTTTTAAATACTTTATTAAATTACAAAGCAGCCTCTCCTTGAGCAAATAGTGATTTTATTAAATTTGATGGTTTCTTGTTGGATTGGTATTGCTGTATGTGGTGGTTATATGTGTGGGGTTGTGTTGTGTTTTTTTTTCCTCTCCAAGATGGCCATCTGTTGCATTTATCTGTTTTAAAATGGAATCTGACACTCACTAGAAAGTTTACTGTACTAGAAACAGTTGGGTTTAGCATATCCCAAATTTATTCCATCTGTTTTGATTTAGAAGTCTATGTTGTTCTTGGTTTAAATTTGAATACTCCTTTTTCCTCTTAGCATGTTTTTAGTGATAAATTATTCTTGAGCAACCCTAGAAAAACAATTTGCAATGTAGTCATAAAGGAAACAAAGCCAATTTAGTGTAAACATTCCCAAGCGCAGTAATCAATCAAACCAAGTCTGTATCCCTAATTATATAGATAGAAGTAGTGATAAAGTGAAGGGGCAGGAGGAAATAAGACCATGTAGTTGTTCTCATAGTGAAGGTGTAAGGTCTTTCTGTGCTCTTGAAAATGCCTGTATTGGATACTGATATGCCCTAATGTTTGGATCTGGCGATGCCTCTGCTTAAATATATGAATTTGAGCACCTAGTTTTTTTCATGACTGTGCTCTAGTATTGTAACTGGTCTCCTGAGAAAGTGTATGAGAGTAAGAATTGGAGAATTTAGACCCCTGTCAGCTGGGGTGGGATGGGAAAAGGATGATCAAGGGTCTCACTGGGAAAATACTGGTATGGAATATTTGTAGTGAACATTAACAGTGACCTATGATACTTCAGGGATGTCTTCTGCAAATTTAAGGAGGAACATAAAATTGGATCTTATCTCTGAAGAGTCTAGTAGCTTGGTTGGTATTCTGTTCAGGTTAAAAAAAAAAAATCCAAACAACCAAAACAACACAACAAAAAAAAAAACCACCAAATCATCCTTTTTAATAAAATTCAGTGTATTAGCTGAAGTGTTTATAGCAATGCAATATTTTTAAGCTTCTCCTTCTCCCCTACTGCCTTCATACATTAAAGAGCAAAGTGGAACAGTGCTATCATTTACGTGTGCTGCTTACACTTTATTCACTTCTATGATTCCCTGAAGCCCTAATAATACTTATCATGCATAAGAGAAGATTAGAAGCAGTTACATGCTGCATACCAAATGAAAACTAACTCTGTGTGGGAGGATACAGCTAAAGTATGTGCTGTGAAAAATGTCTGGCTAACATTGTTTCCTCTCTTAGATCCTTTCCACTTAGGGAGAGTGTAATGTATTTCTTCCTGCCCTCTTCCATCCTTCTGCTCACAAACTCTTGGCTGACTTGATTTAAGAGTAGGAATGTACAGTCAGACAAAAAATACTCATCTCCCACAGTTCCAGGGGCTCTGCATCATACTGTTTGGTTTTACAGGAAATTTGGTAGTTGATGTGTTAATTGTCAAAAGGATGGGTGACATGAGGAGGTGGAACAGAGGTTTTATAAAAACAAAAACAAGTTAATTAACTGCAAGCATGTTACATGCTTAGGGATAGACGTGTTTATGTAAAAGTTAATCTTAAGCAATCAGTTACTGTACTACCACACTGCCTTTTTCTTAGAAGTAATTGTAAAGGAGAAGAATGAAACAGATACAAAAATACAAAAGAGTACATGGCGTACTTCTGCAAAGGCTTAGTTGACTTTTTTTATAAACGTGAATGTTCTATTTTTTTTGTATGGAAGGAACTTGTATGAACCATTATTGGGATGAAAAAATATATACAAAAGAAAGAAAAGCTTGGCTGAGTGATTATAACATCTTCAAGCTTGGGAGTCTTGAAAACAAAGCATTTAGCTTATGTTTTTAGAAACTTACTTACAAGAACACCAACATTGTTTTCTCTTCTTCTGTGTTCCGCTAGCAGAAGAGCAGGAGGTAATTTGTTGATATACTCATCAGCCAATGATTGCTATGATTTCTGAAACAAGGTGTCTGATAAAAAGTAAAATATGCATGATAGAATAAAGGTAAAGTTGAGTTTGATGAAGGAGAAGTCAAACTAATTTATTACAGAGGTTAATAGGAGATCGTTTAGATTCCTGTGGAGTTCTTGCAGATGGTTGGAAGGTTTGTTTGGAATTTTTTTAATAAGAAGACTTTTTTTTTAATAAAGTTAAAAATCTGTTGTGACTTTTGTGGATGCTTGATGGCTTGCTTTTCTTGTGTATGTGCTGAGGACTGTTAAGCAGTAATCCAGGGCCTTGAGGGATACTCAGATTGCAAGTTGAAAACCATTGCAGTAATTAATTTCTTCCTTATGTTTCCTGCTTCAACAAGAAAATATTGTGGCAGTTCTGTAGAACTGCTATCCCCAGATTTAGAGACAAAGCCTGTGGGTATAACTGCATCTGGTTTTTGGTGGCACCCATTACTTAAAGCCTTGAAACCAGGTTAGTGCCATTATAGGAGGTCTCCGTACCTCTGTGCAGCACAGCTAAAGCTGTGGCTAGAAGATAATTCTGTAGATGAATTCTGATCCTGAGGGACTTGCTTTAAGCTGTCAATAGCTAGCTGCTTGGACTGACTGTATACCTTATGGACTTTACTTTCTGTTTTATAGAAACATGATGAAGGTGGTGGTTAATAGTAATTTATTATGTAAATGTTCATGCAGTATAAGATACAGGAGTTCTTGGCATCAGAGCTGATGTATCTTAATAGTTACATGCCATTTGGCTTTTATTAGAATAAAAAAAAAAATTGACAAGCAGACTGATAGACCAAATTTTTGGATTCAGAGGAAAGGATGCACTTTTTGGAGCAGCTTGAAAAGTGGAGGAAAATAAAAAGTCCTGACTTGTTACATTCACATTTCATATCTCTTTCCCCATCTCAGTTAAAAGCTATGATTTGCCCTTAATGCTCTATGGAAACAACAGGCTTACGTACTTGTGTGTAGATCCAAGGAATTTGGGTGTTTACAATGAAGTGAATTGCCACATCAGTGTGACCGTCTTATTCTACAACATTCAAACTACCTCTGGTCAGACTGGCAATACGCCTCTTAAGGAGAAGCTGCCAGAAGAGTTGACCTGAACATCTGTGTCAAGCTTCAAGAAAGAACACAAGCACTGCATTTAATTCCCAGTAGTAGAAACATTCAACAAAACATTATTTATGTCATCCTTATATAAACTATCTATCTGCAGGAGTGCGTACACAGGGGGGGGAAAAAAACACCGCATACTTGACAACCTAGGAGAGTCTTGTTAATACCCTACTGGTAGATAATATTTGTAGGAATGGTGTTATGAGAATGTGTCAAAAAAGTAGTATGCTTTTAGGTAAAGAGAATTGCTGGAGGAAGAAAAAGAAATGTAGTCTCACAATAGCTAACCAGCATTAGGTCCAGTTCAAGTGGCAGGAGCCTTGGTGGCAAGGTAGTATTGCCCTCAAACACATAGAACTATGGCTTGAGTAGGGTGTATCCAATGCTCGACTATGGAACTTCAGGCATTGTCATGCTGAGAAATACCGTTAATCCTGAGATTTGAGCAAATGAGCTTTTAGACATTGAGGTTCTGTGCCTTTTTAAAAATCAAACAAAACAACAGCCAAAACGCTGAGTAGATTTAAGCAAAGGACAGACACTTAGCTGTTTTCTGGATTCTTCTCCCCCTCCATCCCAAGGGTAGGAGAAATAAATATATACTGAATGTAACTGGAGCATTTGTAATAAAATTCAGTGTTCAAAAAATTATTTACTTGTCTTGGTGAGGCAATTATTTTTACTCTTCGGGATCATGCTCAAAGCGGTATACATTAAAAGATAAAACAGGCATATCTTCTCATAAAGTTAGATGACATGGAAAATATACTTACAATTGCTGATACTTATTTGATAGTGGATTATGAATTATAATTGAGGCGGGAACAACTTAATGAATCTTGACTGTTGTAAGCATATAAATAGTGTTTATGTGTGGGTGGCCATGTGCAGCATGAACACTGGTAGTTGTGGTTTCATTAAAGGCCAGATTACTTCAAAATAATCTGGTGGTTTCTTCCATAATTCCTATCTGATATCCATTATTACATATGGCATTTGCATTGTTTCTCACTTGCCAGTATTTCAGCTTTAAAATGCTCTCCTCATTCTTTTTTCAGACTCCCTCTCAGTCTCCAGCAATGATGCCAGTCCTCCTGCTTCAGTAACATCTCTTCAGCCCCACATGATCGGTGCACAGAGCTCCCCGGGCCCCAAGCGCCCTGGCAACACTTTGAGAAAATGGCTTACCAGTCCTGTGAGGCGTCTTAGCAGTGGAAAAGCAGATGGGCATGTCAAAAAATTGGCCCATAAGCATAAGAAGAGTAGAGAGGTTCGTAAAAGTGCCGATGCAGGCTCTCAGAAGGACTCTGACGATAGTGCAGCAACCCCACAAGATGAAACTGTTGAAGAGGTGAGAGTTCAAGGCAGCTTCACGAGGCTTGTTTTTCTGTTTTTTCAAAGAATTAAGAGTTGTCTCCTCAGTTGTTTGGCCAGCAGTTGAGAAAAATGGCATGTCATTCTTGATGACTGCTGTACTCTGCGTAAGTGCAGTACCAGGCAGTTTGTGCCCTTCTGCATTGACAGTGTTAGTAAAGCTCCATGGTAAAGTATCTCTAGCTGAGAAAAAGAGAAATGGGAGAGTAAGATGGTTTTGGCTTTACTGTCCTATCCCACTCAAGAGAAAAGTTTGTGAGGTGCTTCAATTTCTGGGAATAATCAGTTTATTTTTTATTTCCATTTCTTGTTAATGGATCAGTAAAGATATGAGAAGAAGAGCTGCTTAACTGCTTAAGCTTGTGTTTACACCTTAAGCAAGAGTTAGACCACAGAAAAATTAATGGCCCTTAACAGGTAGTTACCATCAGTCAAATAACAAACGTGGCATATTTTATCAGAGGGAAGGGAATAGTGAACTGTTCCAGATTTTGCCACCAGGGAGGGACATCTACTGAAAGTAATGTGTGCTCATATGCCCATCTTTCTAAGCTCATGTATGAGCAAAGCCTGCCTCTGATTAGGTACAGACAGAGCTAAATCCTCTCCTGTTACAAACCTATGGTTCAGGTTGAAACGTTACTGCTTCTAAGGGCACAGCCGGTTGCATGCTGTACAGTTACACACACAGCCCCCCCTGCTTGAACCTGGCTTGAACCTGACAAGCAGTTTTGGTAGTTATCATCCAGAAATGTCTTTATGATAAAATGGTCTCAGATGCCCGGTTCATTGTTCAATACTTTTTTCTTGTTCCTGACTTACTTTGCTGCAAGTTTGGAACATCAGTGAAGTTACACAGTAAATGCAGGGAAAGAAAAGACTAGAGACTTGGCAGCATGGTGAATTGGGAGCTGTGGTTTGGGAAGGAACATTGGCCTCTGTCCTTGAACATCAGGCTATAGAAAGAGACCCTCTGTGATGGAGTTGTAGTGTTGTTTTGGAAGTATCTGTTACTCTGCAGTTCTGTAAGTGAGGGGAAGACTTGAAGCCACTGCCTTTAATTTTGGAAAAAAACATCTGTGCTGTTTTTCTTTAAAGATAGTTAAATTATCTTGCAAGATCAGTCGCATTAAAATTTTGGCTAATTTAAATTGTAGTTCTTTGTATAATTGGAGGAACTGTTTTTTAACACAACTGTTAAAAAAGTTCCCCCTCTGTTGAGGAACTGCACTGTGTGTGTAGGATCATTTTGACTTGTTGAGATACAAGTTTGCTTAACAAGCTTCATGCTGCTGAGGAGGTAACAGAGCTTAAACGTCTTGAATTTATTTACAGAGAGGTCGAAATGAGGGGCTGAGCAGTGGCACTCTCTCCAAGTCATCCTCTTCAGGCATGCAGAGCTGCGGCGAAGAGGAAGGTGAAGAGGGGGCAGATGCTGTACCACTTCCTCCTCCAATGGCAATTCAGCAACACAGTCTTCTCCAGCCTGACTCGCAGGATGACAAGGTAGGAGGAGGAAGCAGGGAAGGCTTCACGTGTTGAGATAACCTCTGTTTGCAAAAACTTTTCTTCCATTTCCAAACGTCTCTAATGTACAGTAGTACAGCTTTATGGTAGACAGAAGTAATTACTATGCCCCTCTAGACAACAATAAAAGGGTTTCCTGTGGAAAGAGTGTGAATTAAATGCTTTTCTATTTTAAAAGCACTAGTGCAGAAATTTTTCTACTAGCATTTTAAATGTGGAAATAGGCCTCTCTGTGTTTGTAAGGCCTATTTACATCTGTTTGGCTGCCATATTTAGTGATTACAATGTAATTGTTCTATAATCATACCTTTAGATAGGTTCTAGGAATTGGAAAGTAACAGTCTGAACTTGTACAGCGAATATGCTCATTACTGTTTTCTTTAGGTTTTGCTGCTTAAAATGTTTAACCTTTGTAATCTGTAACATTGAATAGTGTATGTGAATTTTGTGTCTGGTTATTCACTGTTCTTAGTGATGCAGATGTTATTGGTAACTTTGATCTTACTTATTTCTGGTGTTCTATTCCTTTTAAAAACAGTGTTTCAGTGAGGCTCTCACTCATCCCTGAAGCTATCACTTGTAGGGTCAAAATGGCTAAGCCCCATTCTCTGTGTTTCATTCCTACGTGTTTTCTGAATTGAAAAAAATATAGTGTATGAGTTAGGGAGTTAATAGATTGGAAAATATTCATTTAATAAACCAAGAAAAAAATTGGCCAGCCTTTAGAGCTGAGATAATAATTTATTGCCAGAAAATAATAATCTCAGTTTGAGGCTTAGAAGTAGAATAAAAATAATGTTGGTGAAAATATGTTGAAGTTCCTGCTGATAAGCTGCCAAATTCACATGTCCCTTCAGTGATATAAAAAAAAAAAATTAATATGCAAGTCTTATAAAAAGTTCTCCAGAGAAAAATGAATATTGCTTATATAGTTCTCTTTACACAGCAAGAACAGTTATGAAGGGATATGCTCCTAAATTAGTGTCTGCTCTCTATATTTCTGGTGCAAAATCAGACCCTTACCACACTATAGTAAGAGTCTTTGAGCAACTTTCAATCCCCAGTATATTTTACTTTCACTTCTTAACATGCACCCACTGCAGCAAAAGGATGTTGGGACAGTTTTTAAAGTAGCTTAAATGCATTCTAGAAAAGACTTCTGAGAAGTTAAAATTTGGTAAAGTTAATATTATACCATAATTTTTCAAAACATGTAAATAGGCGATTCTTCTGTCATGCATTGTTTTTGTGCGGTATCTGTCCTACTGCATGGCCAGAGGAAAAACAAATCCCCTCATGTGGCAGACTGGGAGGCTGTGTGCCTCCCTGAAGTCCACACAGCAAGACATGCCACCAGTTGCCAGTACCTAAAACAAATGCTTTATCGGAACATGGAAGTGAGAAGCCAGAGCAAAGTTTTACCCAGCAGAAGTCAGTTGGCTCTATTGATGGAGTTACTCATTAATAAAAGGCTTGCAAACAAATTCCCAGTTGTCTGCCTTCTGGGTGGGGTCCTTTTTCACATTCCTGCCATGCTTGGTGGTTTCTTGGGTTGCTCAGCTCTTCTGGATCCTAAGGAATGTCTCCTCCGTTCCATGACCTCAGAGGCTCGGCTTTCATCTGTGCCTCGCTGCATGCACTTCTTCCTCTCCAGGACTCCTTGTCTATGCTCCATGTTGGAAACTCCCTGTTTGCTGGATTTCTGCCTCCCTACCAAGCCTGCTGTGGGCTCCAGCACTATCTCCCACCTGTGTGTGCTCAGATGCTCCCTCCACCTTTCCATGTTTCTGGGCCAGGGATGTATTCTGCTCCCAGAGTACGTAATTGGGAAGGTCAGCAGGCAAACTTCATCTATGCAGCTCCTTTTTCAGATAATATGTGATATAACCACATGAACTGGAAACCAACCAGTTCTGAAGTTTTGCCAACTGTTGCACCCCTTACACTCGCATAGAGCAATAACAGAGAAGGGACCTTGACCAGAGCCTGATTCCAACACTGCCAGTGTTTTGTAAGGTTAACCTGAGCTCTGTATCCATAGTGAAAACCCACATACAAGCACAGCTTTTAAAAACCTGGTCAATAGTCAGGCATTAGGAGCATACAATTGCCTAAAAGACATGCTAGCTGTGGGATTGCTCAGTTCTTGATGTGCATGCAAACATCATGGGGTAGGCCATGCTGATTTTTTTTTAATATCACTAAATAACACAACCATTTTCTTCCCTAAGAGCTCATCTGCACAGTATGCGTTCTTCCCTTCAGTAGAATCATTGCACACTTCATGGATTTGCATTTGATGGCAGTTTACAAGTTGTTTGTATTTAATTTTTGGATAAACGGTATTAAAGTTTCACGATTGGTTATGTTAATATGAAACTAATTATTTTTGGTTTTGTTTTCTCTTTTTGTAAACTCTGACGCAGCATTATGTTGACTTGTGTTCTGTCTCTGCTTTGGCTCAGTTCCCGTATCTTTCCATTTAAAGTTGTCTGTATTTCCTTTGCTTACCCAACCCCTGTTTTCCTTTCCAAATAAGGCAAATGCAAGGCAAACTACCTAAAATTTGTATATTCTTTTTTTGTATTGACTTATGGGAAGCCTTGTTACAGCCATGCTTGATTTGAGCAGAACCTCATGTGTTAAGTCATTATACGTGCTATTTCTTTGTCCAGTTTGTTGGAAACATTTGCAGGACAGCTTATCCTGTGCTACACGACGTTGGTTGTGCTGTTCGTAATATGAAGCAAGGTTCATATTACACCCTGTTTCCACTTTCCAGTTATTTAATGATAAATGTAATATGCAAACAATTCTGTTTGCAAATTACTGAGGCTAAATTGAATGGTCCTCTCCCACAATCCTTTACTGTGAACACCTTTTGCCTTCAGTTGTATCTATAAACTGGCATTTTATAGCTTATGAGGCCAGAGATCTTCTGTGCTCTACACATACCATTGGGGAAAATGGATGGCACAAGGAACGGTGAGCTCAATTTCCCCTCTGAATCTGGGCAATATACCCCAGCTCCTTTAGAGAAGTAAATGCCCCTTGGTTACTGGTGTATTGTTTTAACTTCATGATGCTTCTTCCTTTATTCAAGTCTTCTTGGTTTCCCATTACTGTTCTCCAGTTGTGGCTTTGTTTAACCAGCGATAAAATACGTTATCAAGCTATTTGTTGTACATTGAGTTGGCTCAGGTGATTTTTTATAGCTATTTGTCAGACATTATCAGCAAGATGAAGGATAGTTCTTTGACTTCCATTGCATGTAGGAACAGGAATTTTTTTCCCAGCATTTAACTTCTGTGGAGGTCACTTAAAATTTCCAATTCCAGTTGCCCAAGTTGGAATGGATGATCTCAGTGTTATATTACACTGACAGTTATTGTTGGGTACTTTTATCTGACAGAGAAGCCAAGGAGGTCTCTTGATCCTTGAGCAAGTACCAGGCTAACTCTGGAATTCTCCTTTTGTTTCATTGCACAGACATCTTCTCGATTATTGGTGCGGCCAACCAGCTCTGAGACACCCAGTGCTGCAGAACTAGTCAGTGCAATTGAAGAGCTCGTCAAAAGTAAAATGGTGAGGCTGACTGGCAGATGTATGTATTTAAAGAATTTGTCTTCAAGTCCCAACTTGCTATTCAAAGGAAAGCTACGTGGCACTTGACCTGCAAAACTTGATGCCTGTTTCAAAAGTCACTTTAGGTTGTCTATGGGTCATTTTGTACACACACTTTTGTAAAGGCACTTACTGAATAGATAAATGGCTATGTAGAGAATCAAAAACCAGTAAGAGGGAGAGGAGGTGGCAGAAAATGTGTGTCCTATAAGTAAAATGAATGTAAAAACCCAGGGTCTTAGCCTGATAGACCTTTATGAGAAGAATCCCTGAAATGTAAATTTATAGACAATCTTGGAAGATTCAACAGTAAAGGAGATGACCCTTACACAGAAACAATTATGCTATCTAGCTGCAAAGTGATAATGAAGAAATAAGTAAAAGAGTCAAAGGATCATTTTGCATCTTAGTGTCTCCTTTCTTGCTTTTTAGTATTTGCTAACAAATTAAGTAGGAGGATTCTGTGTTGGCTTTTTTAAGTTCCTGTGTTTTAAAATTTCTTAATTTCTATGTTTCTGAAGATGCTCATTGACAAAGAATAGGGTATATGGATAATTCCAGGCAGATGCTCAAAATCCAGCTTGACCCAGTCCTGGAAAAAACGCTCTAACTGAAAATGTTTGAGCAGGGAGGTTGGACTGTATGGTCTCAGGAGCTCCCTCAGCAATTCTGTGATTCCCTCAAAACTTTTTTGGAAACACAGACCCTGCTGGTCTAGCTTTTGCAACATTAGACCCTGTTGAATTTAGCAGAAGTGCTGCTGTGAAAACTAAAGAGAACTGTAGCATTGCAGCCCCATGTTACCAGAAGTTGCTATTTCCCAGGCTCATTCTGAATCTAAGTAGCTTGGAATTTCAGAATGAGAAATTTTAATTTGTTTTACGTTTCCACATTCAGAAAGACTTACACTTTACTTACATTACTGCTTGAATTAATTGCTGCATTCTCTTAGAGTATTAACTTTGCTTTTTACTTCTTTTGCACAAGAAGGGTGAATAAGAAGTGATCTATGGGGGAACTCAGCTTTTGTAAATGGAAAGTTGATAATCCGTGTGTCTTTCAGGCAGCCTAGCAATGGGTATAACTTAATGATCCATGCATGTAGTCCCTGGTGGAGATGTTCTCATTTCACAGTTTTAGCCAAGGGTCAGCTTCTCCTGGGTTTTGGGCTAGTCTTATCATCATTGGGTTTTTACTTTTTGTAGGGAAACAAAAAAGATTACTGCTGAACCCCACCCTGGTGAAGTAAATGTGTCTTGTGTTAAAGGGTGTGTCTCACGCAAGGAAACTGTGATACATAACTGTAGCTTATTCCAAAATTATGGACATGAAGTCCAATAAATACTTCATAGAAGCTTGTTCATATTATTTCTCATGTGGCTTCTCTATCTCTTACAGAAACCAAAGTCTGTGTAGCCCATGGAAGGGCTGTATCTGGCAGAAGAGATAGGGACTCTTTCCTAGGATCTGAACTGTCATAAAGCTCAAAAGCAACATTGACAGTGTAGAAGTCATTATTTTATTCAATGAGTCGGTATTTTGGCTAGTTAATATGATTAACAAAATGTCTAACAAAGAATGTCACTTCTGTTGTGTTAAAAAAATGTAACATCCAAAGAACCTGTTTTAAAGATGTCCTATTATTAAAAGCAACTTGCATATGCCAGAATTAAAATAGGATAAATGCAACTTAATCCTTGGCAATAAGCACACGTCTCTGTAGCTTGCACCATAGAAGTGCTTACATCCTGAGTGGGATAGTCTGAACTCCATTCTTTTCCTGTGAAGGAAAGGCTGACATAGCTCAAATCCACATCTATCTTAGGTTATCTGTCTTAGAAAGCTAAGGTGTTGGCTGGTTTCCTGGAAGCTTGAGATCTCCTTTGCCAAGAAGCATTTCAATAATTGATCTCCCATAGGTTCCCATATACAGCTGCATGTAAATGTGTCATGTGAATAAAGGGGAAATAAATCATTGTTGCTGTCTCTCTTGAACACCTTCTCAGGCCCTGGAGGACCGTCCAAGTTCCTTGTTGGTAGATCAAGGTGACAGCAGCAGTCCATCTTTCAACCCTTCAGATAACTCCCTTCTCTCCTCCTCCTCACCCATAGACGAGATGGAAGAAAGGAAGTCCAGCTCCTTAAAAAGACGACAGTAAGACCACATTTTGCACTCAATTTTTCACAATGTTTTGAAGAGAGAAATGTTTGAAAAATGTCCATTTTGAACTCCAACAGAAGCTTGTAGTCTGAAAGGGGGAGGACTTGTGTTAGGTGTCAAGCATGTAGTCATGTTAGCCGAAGAAAAATGTTTTTTCTGAAACGTTATTTGCAATTTAAATTTCCTATGGTTTTTAATTATAGTCATCCTATGTTTAAGTTCTGTCATGTGTCAGTCTCAGTTATTCAGGGAGATGCTGATCAGAGGACTATTAGGCTTCAAAAAACTGATCATTCCCCTTGTTCTGTTCCACCACACTTTTTCTTTATGTAGTAATAAACTGTTACCATGGTAGAACAAAAACATGCCTTGTTTCAAAATTATTTAAATTTGTGGGTAGAAATAACAGTTCATATACTTAAGAGTCTCCAGATTCATTACGTCGAGGGACGTAATGGCATTTTATTTTAAACAGTAGTTAAATGTTTAATTTTAATGACACATATAAGAAAACATCTGACTTCAGATAAACAGAAGCGAGCCTGCTCTGGTTCTAAAGTGAAAGCAGCATCTTGCTGAGAGTGTGCATTAATTCTTCCATTTCAGCTCTGCTTATCAAACATATGTGACTGCAAATATGTAAAAAGTTGTATGCTGTTAATCCTTGTTAAAGATTTGTTTCATTTTGTAATGAAATGTGTTCACAATTTTTTTTCCATGGCAGCTATGTCTTACAGGAATTAGTGGAGACAGAACGAGATTATGTACGAGATCTAGGCTACGTGGTTGAGGTATGACATTTTCCATTCTCTTGATTTTTCTTTTTTTAAATGTGCTATTGACTAGCTGTGTAGCTTGAACCCCACTGTTTGGTGGGGGCTTTTTTGTTGGGTGTTTTGGGTTTTTTTCAAAGCAAAACCACAGTAAGAAACTGAAAATGTGAATGTTTGCATTCTGAGTTTTCCCTTCTGCAGGCTTTTAGCATAATGGAAATATTGCATCAAATCTTACTCCCTTCGTTTCTCCCTTACTGTTCTTCTGAGGAGTGTCATTTTTTTTAAATCACTACCTCTAGCTTAATGGTATCTTAGACCAGACAGTTTTATTTAGCACAACTACATTTTAAAAAGCCTAGTAGATCAGCATATAGAGCAACTATCTTGGATCTGAAAGACTAGTTTCCCCTTCTGCTGATGGGCTTCTTTTAGACTTCCTAGTTTCCCCCTCTGTAATATGAGGTAACATCACCTGTCTGCCTTGAGTCTTCAGCTACCAATAAAACACATTTAGAAGAGTAGAGAGAATAAGTGTGACATGGAATTTCAGCCTAATGAAGTTCAATCCTTAAACTCTGTTTTAAATGGAGGGAAAGAAAGATCACCATTGTGGTAATTTTTTACAGTGTTTAAAGGATGCAGTAGAAAGCTATGAATGGATGTTTTTTTGTAACTAACAAAATAATTCCCAGTGAAAATGCTAAACATCAAAACATAAACTTTGCAAGCTAAAACCGTACCTAGCTAGTCAGGAATAGAAGTATTAGGAAAAAATAGAAGGAATGCATGAATATGCACTCCCAGCTCTAACAATGTGATAGAATTGCATGATGAGATGGGTATGTATACACTAAAAACAAGAGGACTGTGGCAAAATGTAAAAAGAACTTTATTGCAGATATTAATTCTATCAGCTAGCATTCTCTTCAAGTTTTTTGGTGTTTGGTTTGCTAATTGCCACAGGTGGTAGTCCCATATGCAGTGCAGCTGCTTTTTTCCTCAGCAGGCTTTGGTGCAGGGTTAGTGTGGATATCTGAAATGTGAAACACTGAGCAAAGGAGACCAGAAGCCCGTTCAGTGACTCTGACATATACTTGGTACAGCCCTAGCTGGCAAAGCATTGCAACTGCTTCAGACAATAAGAAGAGCTGTAGAAGTTTGCTCTCTGCTTTGAGCCTGTTCACACATTCTCAATGAGCTAGTGTGAAGTCATCTTTCTAGCACTGGGCAGTGTTGGGTAGACAACCTCAAGCCATTTTGTGATATTTTGTGTCTATGCTCTATGTTATGCAGTGTTCTAGAGCAGTGGTTTGGTTTGGTTTTGTGTCCTAAGCAAGCTGTTGCACAGACAATTTGGAAAGCGTCTGGGAAGAGGAGGATTAAAAGGTATCTCACTTATTTAAAGTTAAAATGTTCATAGTGAATTTCCTTGGACGGTTGCAGGGTTATATGGCACTTATGAAGGAAGATGGTGTACCCGATGACATGAAAGGCAAAGACAAGATTGTATTTGGAAACATCCACCAGATATATGACTGGCACAGAGAGTACGTATTAACTTGAAAACCATCTGCTGAACAATTCTACCTTAAAAATACTAGACTGACTTTGAAAAACAATTTTTTCCCCTCAAATATTCAGATAAAGGTAAATACAGTTGGTTTTGCTCTAAGTTGTAGATACTGTAGATTCAGCTTACAAAAATGTCGGTATGAAGATACGCTTTAAACAAGGATGCTTATGAAAACGAGTGCTTCAACTGACAATCTATGGTTTAGATAGTATTATGTACAGAAGCTTGTATGTTGTTTGGGGCTTTATTTTCAAAAATGGTTTCTCTAAGAATGCAGTCTAGAGAATTTGTTTAGATATTAGCATGGCAATATCAGCACTTCAGGCATTTAGACTAGGAAGGAGAAAAGTTTCAATCCATATATGAAATTAAAGAACTGTATTAATGAAGACCAGTATTTTTTCATCTTGCCATGGATTCAGTGTGTCCTTTTGGAAAACTATGTTAAAATATTACATTGCTAACATTGTTGTTTTGGACACCCATGAATATCCAAAGCTGCTGACAGGCAACACAAAGTGGACCTTGCAGTAAGACCGTGCTATCTGGCAATTAGTTGTTGCTGTAGTTCTATCAGAAAAAAAAAAAAAAAAAAAAAAAGTACTACTTCTGTTTGTGTTCAGCTTCTTTTTAGGAGAGCTGGAGAAGTGCCTTGAAGATCCGGAAAAGCTGGGATCCCTGTTTGTTAAGCATGTAAGTGGAAATGTCTTTGTTGGCAAACCCCTGTTGCTGCTACTAACATGTTTCATTATTAAGGATTTATTTATGGTCCAATGCAATTAAGAAAATGCTGTAAAATATTCTTCCTTATTAGAGGTGGAGAAATAGCTTTTAAATAGACAGAGTAAATGCTCCAGTTTTTGTTCCTACTATCTTCTGGTGGAAAGGAAATATGAATGGGGGCCCCATTTCTAAATTCAGCTCCAGTTCTGTGCAAGGGCATTGTAATTTCATATGACACTTGCCTTCTCATCCCAGGTAAGCACTCAGTACCATGGAATATAGGAAACAAAAATAGGAAAGAGGCTTGTTCTTCTTTCTGATTTCAGTGCATTCTGCTTCTGTATCCTTTCCTTTTCTGAGAATTACAATAGTGGCTAGATTCCTGCCTCTTCCCTTAGAGAAGCAATTGAGAGTGCCAGAAATTCATTTAAGTTTAGTCTGTACCCTTTATAGTTTTATATGAGTCCCTGGTTTTCCACTTTTCATTGATTCATTAAAAGGAATGAGCATGTGATACATGTGGATACTGTAACACTTCAGAAGGAAATTGGATGAACTATTTATCTAGAAACTAGGTATCAAAACTCAGAATACATCAGACATGCCACTAATCAATCCTTTTGATGTCTCTTTGTGTAGAAATTCAATTTAATATCTGCTTCAGATGAGGGCTCCAAATCATGTAAGATAGCAGAAGGGAAACCTGCCTGCTAAATATGACTATTTGCACAAGTGTACAAAGACTGAAGACAGACTGAATTAAAGCAGATTTAATGGGTTTCAGATTTTCCCTGTGGTCTCTGAAGTCAATACCAGGGTAGCAAAAGTACATGGAACCAAACATTAATGGAACAGTAACACTGGAAGCCAGGCCTATTTCCTGGACTAGTGATGAGGAATGGGCGGTCTCATTTCTGAGGGTTTATTTAAAAAAAAAAAAAAAAAAAAAGAGGGGGGGGCGGAAAGGCATGGGGAGAGGGGAGAATTCTGGCACTGCTAAAATGGGAAACCTGGAGGAAGTAACTCTCTTTGTTTCTGGTTACTGTTTTACTTTCTCCTGGTATATTTGTGACTGAGTTGTCTTTGAAAGGTACCCCTACCACTCCAGATGGAAAGGCAAGCTGTGATGCTATTACGACATCCTCTAGCAAAATCCTGTCAGCTAGAACATGATGATTCAGTTCCTGCTCTTAATCTATGCTCTATGTCCTTTTCAATCTCCGTCTTATTTTTACCTTTTTTGCTTTCCATTTGTCTTCACTGGTCAGTACTGTGTAAGTCTGAGCAATTAAGCTTCTAACAGCAAACTGATCCTATCAAAATAATAAGAAAGATTTTGGAGTAGGCAATAGACACATGCTATGTCTGTTGCTTTTAACCTGCAGGGTCAGTTATCAGGAATGAATTTTAAAGGCTGAAGTTATGCTTTCTCTCTTTAGCTTTGTTTCCTTACTCTTAAAGGCACATGATCAAAATACACAATCAGAGTTAAAAAATACTAGTGCCACCATTTCCAGGCTATATCACCAATGACCCATCTGAAACTCCAGTAGGACAGCTAATACAAAATAGAAGACTGAAGAGGTTTCTCCAAACTGCCCTGTACAGGAGCTAAACAGGAGAACAACGATGTGTTAGAATAATAATCAGATTGTGAAAATGAAATAAAACCCACAATATTTCAAAGGTTTAATCCATTGCTCTTACTAAAAGAAAAAAAAACACTTTCATCCTTAATTTTACTGTTGGACCTGCTGAGCTATCATCTCTAAACATCTGTTGTTCAGGAGTGTTTATAAGTGCTGCAAGTTTTTTACTTCTGTTGCCTTTCTAAATTTATATTCCCAAATAAATGTGCTTTCAGGTCTATAGTTTCTGCATATGTAGCTGCTGCATTTATGCAGAAAGACCTTTTTAAGTTTATATCTTTGAACAGCTGTACTTATTATGATGGTAATTCTTTTCAATCTAGTGTATCTGGTTTTTTCTTGATGTATCATTCTGTATCTCTGCTCTTCTAGGAGAGAAGGTTGCACATGTACATAGTTTACTGCCAAAACAAACCAAAGTCTGAGCACATTGTCTCAGAATACATTGATACATTTTTTGAGGTAAGTTCCTGAGAGAGGATATATGAAAGGTGAAGGGTGTGTACAAATCATAAGCATTATCAGATCCATTGACCAAAGCTAAAGAACCCAAACCCTCCCTCCTGTCTCCAAGAGGAAAAAACAAACAAACAAACAAAAGCATGTATTGTCATTACTGTTTAAAATTATAATTTCTTGTAATTTTTGTTGTGATTTCTTAGATATGATACAGGCTCCAAGAGATATATTAATCACTAGGGGAAGAAAACTAAAATTTAGAGAGATTAATTAATGTCTCTTAAAGTTTAAAGAGATTGATTAATTAATCAGTAGAGTCTCATCCTTACTAGCCCTTGCCCACACAGTTTACAGCACATTATAGGAAGTGGCAATTTTGGATGAGCAAAGATCACTGTTGAAAATAGACTCTATACAACCTGTGATTGAAAAAAACACATGTTGCGAGAGGAATAGAGGAATACTTTGGAAATAAAGCTGATACAAATAAGGGGAAGGACTCCAGCTTTTGCCAACGGAAGATTAGATTGTGCTCTGAGTTTTGCCAATTTCTGCTCTGATATCCGTTAATGTTACATAGTGCTGTGTTTCTAAGTCAACAAAACAAAGTTGTTTCTAACTGAACAGACAAAACCCATTTCTTTTACAACCTCAGGATCTAAAGCAACGCCTGGGCCACAGACTTCAGCTCACAGACTTACTAATAAAACCTGTGCAGAGAATTATGAAATACCAGCTGTTACTAAAGGTAAAGTGATGTTGAGATGAAGGATCCAGTATATGTGCTAACAGACATGTTTCCTTTTTCAAATATTGCCAATTCTTTTCCACTCTCCTACCAAACAAAACCCAGGTTTGAAAGTAATGTCACGTGACTCTTTCCTGAGCATATTCAGATAGTTATGAAAATAGCAGTATATAGCTTGGGCAGAACTTTACTTTTTCTTTTAACATTAAAAGACCAAATTATCTCATGTTAGTGACATGGAAATGTGTAAAATTTGTACCAGTGTCATATGAACATGAGAGGGATCTCCCTTTCAGATTTAAAAGTGATATGAGTTGTTGGAACTCATCCCAACTTTCCCATCTACATCTGAAACCATCTTAATATCACGTACATGTTTACTGAAGAGCAACCCCATGTATCATGGAGTTAATTGCCTTAATACATGTTCTTGTAAGAGCTAAATCAAAATAGTGAATAAATCTTAAAAATTAAGAGGGGGCAAGCACTGCAGCAAGAAGTTATAAAACAAATTTTTTTGTGTGTGTCTTTTGCAGTCGGTCATTCTCAGAGGACAGCAAATTCAGATTTTCTAGGATTTCTCTTTGCTTGTTACTGAGAAAATAACTTGGGTTTTTTTTCCCCCCTTTTTCAGGACTTCCTCAAATATTCTAAGAAAGCTAATCTTGACACAACTGAGCTAGAGGTACTTCAGACATTTTCTCTTTACTCTGAATTTCTTGTTTTGATAGTTAATTTCCTGTTATGATCATCTTGAGAATGTGATTATAAGTGTTTACTTCTCACATTTCTGTTCTAAAGCAACCATATCAAATGAAACTTAGGCTGCTAACTCATTTGGAAAATAAAGCTTTGACTTTTTTTTTTTTTTCTGTCTTGAACAGAGAGCTGTAGAGGTCATGTGTATAGTACCAAAACGGTGTAATGACATGATGAATGTTGGTCGCCTGCAAGGATTTGATGTAAGTTGCCTGAGGCTTTGCTTAGAGGTTTTGTTAGGTTCTCTAGAGATTAACCATTGATATTGTGGAGACAAATGAGGTAGGGTGCTCCCTCACTATCTGGTTAGCTGGTGTAAAAAGCAGTAAACGAAAAATGAAGTATTTTAATGATTTCCTAGGAAACTTCACCTGTTGTGTCAGTCAGGCTTGGTAAGTCCTGCAAAATCTAGGAAGCACTGATGTTACTGCAATTCCTTTATTGTCTTGCAAAATAGTGAAGAGTCAGTTATCAACAGGTGAGCAGACCTGACCAGTACTGTAGATGGAGTCGTTGCTAAGGTCAGTGAAGTACCTGAGGCAACTGTTGCCCTTCTTGTTTTGCTAACTCTAGAAGAGATGGAAGTTGGCTGTTGAAGCAGTATGCGTCAGGCAGACCATAGTCACGTGTTCAACTTCCAAAATCCTTTCTGGTCTGTGATGCAGGCATGAATTTGAATTCTTCGCCTTTTCTGCACCCTGGAAGACACTGGAAGAATATATGAGTTACTGTGAGAGTTATTGAGAATACAGAGGTGAAAGCCTTCATGTTACAAACCTCAAACTGCAGTGTGAATTGCAAAGGGTGGAGGCAGGTTTTTGTTTTTTTTTTGGTGATGCTTGTTTTTNGGTGATGCTTGTTTTTAGAGAAAGGGCACAAGAATAGTTTCTGTACAGGAGAATCAATTAATATATAATAGCCAGTGATACTCAGAAATTGGTAAATGTCCAAAGCTGTTTTCGCTCAAAAAGGTTGATTGGGGAAAGAAATTAAGAACTGCACTAAATGTGTTTCTGCTTGTCTCTGTGTTTAGGGTAAAATTGTAGCCCAGGGTAAGCTCCTGCTCCAGGACACATTTTTGGTTACAGATCAGGACACAGGACTTCTGCCACGCTGCAAGGAGAGACGGGTCTTCCTCTTCGAGCAGATTGTCATTTTCAGTGAGCTGCTAGATAAAAAGAAAGGTTTCTCCATGCCCGGATTCTTGTTTAAAAACAGTATCAAGGTAACTTTTGTGTGTGAGTCTTTGCATCCCCCCGCACAAACTCTCTGCTAAGGTAACTTTCTGATTCAGTGTGGAGTCACTAGTGACATCTAGATGTGCGATCACAAAACACAGTGAGGTGTGTCAGTCATTTCCTGAAATTACTTCCTACTGAATTTGTGCTCACTGATGCCTGGAAATCTTTGGATCCCAGCATTCTGATGCTTCCCACATGAAGCATACCAAAATGGGTGCTCTTGTCTGAAGCTGGATGAGCATTCAGACAGAGTTTAGTCTTCAGCTCTGTGCTGTGCATATACCACATCGTAAAGTCATTGCAAGTGAAGTTAGTAACTCTATGTATATCTTCTTTTGAGTTTCAGGTAAAATCAGTCCAGATGTGTAGATAACAGTTGTTAGTGCCACCTTCTTAGACACGTCAGTTCTTCCTCAAGCAAAAAGCATTTACCTCCACTTCAAGCTTTCCCTGAAACAAAAACTGATGATAGTTTCTTAGTTTACTGTAGTCCTTCAAGGTATTCATTTACTGAAGGAAGGAATGGTCATTATTGGAAGATTTTACTCTGAGCTCCTAAATAGGAGATTTTAGTGGTATGTTTCTCATAAAATACATGAAGGGGTTTTTTTTTGTTTTTGTCTTTTATGAAGGTGAGTTGCCTTTCCCTGGAGGAAAATGTGGACAGCGATCCATGTAAATTTGCACTAACATCAAGAACGGGCGATGTCACAGAGACCTTTATTTTGCATTCTGCTAGTCCAGGAGTCCGCCAGTTATGGATCCATGAAATTAACCAAATTTTGGAAAACCAGCGCAATTTTTTAAATGGTAAATTATTCCCTCTCCCTGAAAGTTCATAATTGAACAACTTCTCTCTCATCTGTTGTTTCTTGGCTTTGAAATAATTTGCAAGTTTCCTTTTTCATGAGCTAATACAGAACAGTTGGGGGATACGTGCTGCATTTCTGCCTCAGAACAGATGCTAGCATTTATAATAAGAGTAGTAGTCTGAATTTACATGGTGTTCTTTTGGTGCAATTTTCCAAATGTTTTGTAGGAGTGAATCGAGATTGGCACCATCCGTTGAGGTGGAGTATTAGTATACTCCTTTTAAGCAAACACAAGCCTTTAAAGGCTAAACCCAAGTGTAATTTTAAGCATCTATTTGGAATACATTTCACTTATGTTATTTTGATGGCAATTATCACATCTTACTGTGGCAGCAATGTTCAGATTCTGCAGGGGAAAAGTATAGAAGATTGTAGTGTCTGCTGTGACACTAGAAGGTTCTTGCTGTACTTTTTTTATCGATCGGTTGTTGCCCCAGTCTAGATTTTTTTTTTCTTTTTTAAAAATGTTGTAATGGATGGAACGACGAGCTGAGAATTTGGAGCCACACCTGTTTCTTCCCAGCTTGGCTACTGACTGACAATGTGATTCTAAAGGAAAACATTTCTCCCTGGTTTCAGATTTTTCATCTTTAATAGAGGTACATATAGCAGGTCATGAAGGTGTGATATAGAAAAATTACTTGAGAGTTACGGCACAACCATCATTGCTAAGGGAATTTATCTGACTTGAACAGCACTCCCCTTTCGCCAGTAAACATGTCTGTTTTAAACTGTTCCTGTTCCCTTTCCTGCCCTCCTTTCCCTGACCGCCTCCCCTCCCGCCCCCATTGCAGCCTTGACGTCCCCAATCGAGTACCAGAGGAACCACAGCAGTGGTGGAGGTGGCAGCGGGAGCAGCAGCGGTAACAGCAGCGGCCCCAGCAGCTGTAGTGGCATCCCCAGCTCCAGCCGTAGCCGGCCATCCCGGATCCCCCAGCCTGTCAGACACCATTCCCCAGTCCTGGTCTCCTCTGCAGCCTCGGCCCAAGCAGAGGCAGACAAGATGTCAGGTATGTCCATTCACAATCTCTCCCTGCCACACTACACCACCTCCTTAGAAACTGGCCTGAGCCAGCCAGACAGGCACCCTCCCCATGCAGAACCGGATGGTCCTCAGAGAGAAGCTGAGCAGATTCCCAAGATGAAAGTTATTGAAAGTCCCAGGAAGACAGCAGGAAACATTTCTGGCTCAGCTGATGGAGCCCAGAAAGACTCACGTGGAAGCTCAGAGGACAGTCGATCAAGAAACAGCATAGGATCACTGACGCTTGGGAAGCCAAGGCCAGGAGCCATCTCACCAATGAACTCTCCTCTCTCCACGACTTTCCCTTCTCCTTTTGGCAAAGAAACCTTTCCACCCAGCAGCCCCCTGCAGAAGGGCTCCTTTTGGAGCTCCATCCCAGCATCCCCTGCCAGCCGTCCTGGCTCCTTCACTTTCCCTGGGGACAATGACTCCCTCCAGCGGCAGGTCCACCGCCACTCTTCACACAGCAAGGACACAGACCGCATGAGCACATGCTCCTCGACCAGCGAGCAGTCAGTTCACTCCACCCAGAGTAATGGGGTAAGAGCGGAGCACCTCTGTCCTGCGAGCTCTTCTAAAACCTTCCCATGCTCCCTTTCTGTGCGTTACCATCACTCTCCGTACTAACTTCTGGCTCTCCAGTGCTGTACTGCTCTGAAATAATCAACTGTTCGGATCTCTTCTGCACATTAAAAAACTGAAATTGTTTACCTCTCTGTGTATGTATACATACAGCCATGGATATGTATACAGACACAAAAGCAACTGCTAACACTAGATGCAATTTCCACCTCTGCTGAAAACATAGATCACTAGGCTGATACTTACTAACTTGCTCTCCTTGCTTTTTTTGGTCTATAATTTGAAAGCACATAATTAACATGCTGAAGCGTGGCAGCCAGAGCACCTTGGGGTACGCATTGCAACCAGCACTTAAATCTGACTTCAAGATTTTGGCAGATGGCCTTGGGGCTTTTTCCCTTTCACGCATAAATCCGCCACCGTTATCCTGTTGAGGTTTAACTTCGAGGAGACATCTACAGTGAGCTCCCTGGGATGCTTGATTTTTATTTTTTATTAATTCCACGCACACACACCGCCCTGCTCCTTTCAGCCTTAGTTGATGTACAACATTCTCTTTTTAAATCCTGTGTCTGATCAAGGAAGCTTCCTTCAATCCACACAAAATAAGCCAACAAAGCCTAGCTAAAATAATTCTCCTTCTACTACAACCAAAACAAATAGTGGCTCCACTTGTCTTTTCTGCTTTGTAAGAAGAACTGGTTTAGGGCATCTGGAGATTCATCCTCTTAGTATACACTTGGTATGGTTGTGCGGAAAGCTGGGGTATCAACAGAATCCACATTCTCTGTAATAACGTCCACCAGGAAATGCAACACAGCAAACACAGAGGCATGTGCGAATATATCGCAAAGGGTTCAAGGCACTTGCCGCAGTTGTGGTAGGCAGGCTACGGTGCTTTTCTCTTTTAAAGTCACATTTGATTTTTCTCTTACTAAGTGTTGTGTTCACAAATGTTTGTTTTTCCACTCTTTCACAAATAGTATGCTATACCAATTTTGCAAATCGCCTAACTTGCTGGACCTTTTTTAAATGCATGTTTTTCTTTATAGAACCGTTTAACACACAGAGCTTTCTTGACTTCTTACTTTTATAATAGCTTCAGAAGAAAAATTTGCTTTGCATGTATCGTATTTTTATCCTGATCTTTCTTCAGCTTTTCTTTTGGTTTAGCTCTGTCTTGTGTTTATCTTCAGTCTAGCAAAATGTGATGATGATATAATATCTGGGGTAATTTGAGTATTTTGCAATTCCTGCACAGAATGTGAATCAAGATGGTGGTACTTTTTATATGCAGAGAAGACTTGCATAATATTGACTGATATCATTCCATTAAAAATAGAGGGAGGGAAAGCTGGGACGGCACTGAGTTCAAAACATTTGATTTTTGATACTATCTCAGCAAAGACATCATTGCTTGTTTTTATCTTACTGTAAAACATAATATCTGAATGCATGCCTTCTGCTTCACAACTAAGTTTCTTTTAGTTTGGTAATTGAGATAAGCCATAATTCATTTACAACCTGATTTCTAGACCATATTTAGCAGGATTCCACACCGCATTCAACAGGCTGGAGAAAATTGATTGTGCAGGTTTATTTTGTGTGTATTTACATGCGCATATGGTTAAGGTTGGTTACTTATGGCAAAGTTACTTCTAAGAAGAAGTAGTAAAGGGAATTCCTTTTGCAGTATTTCAGGAATATGGGAGGAATTTTTTCTGTTTTAATTTTTCAGTCCTCCTCTAATCCCATAATTGAGGTCAGTGATGACCAGCAGAACTTGCAGTAGAAAAAAAAAAAGCAACCCTGTGCAAGAATAATTATTTCCTTGCAAGGCGAAAGACAAGGCCATCTTTCTGTGGCGAGAATAAATTCTGGTATAAACACATTCACAAGAATGTTTGTCACATAGCAGTTACCAGGCACTTGTTTATTTAACAGATTTATCTGTCCTTGTTGAAAATAAAATCTATTCAGAGTTTAGTATGATCCTTCAAGACTTAACTATTAGAAAGAAACATTATGTTAGAGGAAGTCAGTCGTGCAGTTATACAAATTGTACTGCATGCAAAGAAACAGTATGTTCAGGAATAGTGACTGGGGCACGGTTTGGGGCTTAGGTTGGTTTTGTAATTTCAGCCTTCCCTTTGTCTCATCCTATAAGTCTAACAGAAGGAGTTAACAAAAGCGACTTTCTCTGAATAGATTTGTCTTTCTAGCTAGAAGAATCTAGCAAGTTGCAATCTTAATTTAAACAATGAATGAGAATGAGTCTGGCTTTTTGGTTCTACTGTTCCCAGTTTGCCTGAACCATGGGAAAGTGGTTGCTAATACAAAAGACCGTGCAGACAGCTCTCTAAGCCAGGCAAAATTAATTCTAACACTGGAAATGCAGCATCTGAAATTAACATAAATATCCGTTAGTAGAGGTACAATCCAGGATGAGATCCTGCTCTCTGTGATAGCATTTGTTTCATTCTGGTAGAGGGAAAAAACAGAATGGACTTGGATCCATTTGAATAAAATAGTCCGGCAAGAATGAAATGTATAGATTCACTGGAAACCCAAGCATCAATGTGCTGAATATGCTATAAATGAGTAATCTGAGACTGTTTCTTTCCAAATGTCTTGGTTTCTTAGCCAAAGCACTCGTGGGGAAGTGCAGGCCCCAAGAGATGGAGTGACTGGTTCAAGCCATTACCAGACTGGAGGAGAGAACATGGTTTTCAGGGCTCACAGTGTCCCATGCTGTCCACTGACCCCTGCTGCATCTTCTTGGTGCTGAGGGGATAAATAGTGGACAGTTTTGAGAAAAAAAGGTGACCCTGTTTTATACATGGCTGCCGAGCTTTCCACTCGCCACTAGCACATATGTGGTACTAAGATGTAGTTATGCAATACAAGCAACAGTAGTCTCCAGCTACAGCTGGGTACTCATCTTCAGCTCAGCTACTGTGAAGCAATAGTGAGCTCTCGTTGGTAGTGACCCGAAACAGTTTGAAGTAAGCACAGAGACAAAGCACATGGGGGGACATGCATCATGCCATGTCGTTAATAGGCTATTCACTTTGGTTTTTAACTTGTTTCGATAAATAAATGTCCTATTTCAGGGAATAGGTAGCATAGTCTGATAACAGATGGCCATTTATTAACCCTCATGCATGCAAATGGACGAAATGACACTCTTAAAAAATTAATTGCCAGTGGATTCGTGGCCGGGAGAAGGCTTTTTGTTTTGAAACATAGTATTGTTTCTAATGTACGCCTGATCAGCCATAATTAGCTTTCTGCAAATGCTGGGTGGCAAAATGAACAACATTCAGGAACACTAGTTGAAAGTATATGATAAACAGCTAACGTTCAGCTATCAGAAGTGAGATTTCCAGCTTTTTCTGGCTCAGTGGGCCTGTTTTGCCAGACAAATCAATAATTTCGTATTTAAATAATTTGGTTCAACATGTGCATTCAAAGGAATAAACCTGATTATACAGATTCAGCCAGGGACAAGTCTTGTGGTTTTGAGAGACAGTGTGAAAAGCCTGTTTTGTTCTTTTGTACCTTGTCATGTTCTGTGTGCAGAAGGCTGATGTCTGGGAATTGACAAATAGTGCTAGGAAAAACTAGATATATTTTTTGTTGTTGGAATTTTCAGAGTTTGAGGTTATGATTATGATTTTGAAACTACAGCTATAAGACCATGAAAAATGGTCCTACATGCTGTACTGTATGTTTGTTGCCTGATAAAAGATGCAAGGTTCAGTGTACAGGCTTGAAAGGAAGACAAGTTGAGATCTATGTATAAACTGACTCTTAGTTAATGGAAGTAGTCTTGAGTAAAAGCAGTGGGAATAAACTTCTGCAGCAGCTCTACATGAAGGTATTCAAAGATCAAACTAATTTGCACAAGATAAATAGATGCAGGCAGCTCCGCTCTTTGAAGCTTAAGTTTATGTGGATTATGCAGGTAACATAAGGGCCAAGAACAGCTTGTCGTCTTCATGAACTTTAAATGTGATCCTTTTGTTTTTCCCTCCCTCTTTCTGCTTCGAATTGACGCTTGCAGAGTGAAAGTAGCAGCAGTAGCAATATCTCCACCATGCTGGTGACACACGATTACACGGCAGTGAAGGAGGATGAGATAAATGTCTACCAAGGAGAGGTCGTGCAGATCCTAGCCAGCAACCAACAGAACATGTTTTTGGTGTTCAGAGCCGCCACTGATCAGTGCCCCGCAGCCGAGGGCTGGATTCCCGGCTATGTCTTGGGGCATACCAGTGCAGTCATCATTGACAATCCTGATGGAACCATCAAGTGAGTACTTGGATATGTGTAGAAGGAGGAAAAGCTTCCAATTTAGAGAAAGCTTTTAAACTAAAAGTTGTTGAGATCTTTGAGAAATAAATGAACGAAAAGGAGGATGAGTACTTGAGAGGTCCTTTAGCAAACTTCAAAATAAAAGCTAGTAAGAAAAAGCCTAGAAGTATATGTTCTTTATTAAAAAGCTGTAGTAGTGCAATCTTCTGGGAAAGGTGATGAAAGAATACCTCATACAAAAGCAGCAATAGCTACTGCTTTATTTAATAAATTGAGTTACCAGGCTGGACATCTTTGTTTAGGACAATGTTGAAACAAGATTTTAGAGTTCCTAGACTTCTACTTTGAGCCAGAAACCTATTGAAAATGGCTGGTTGTGCTAGGAAGATCTTTCTCAAATCTGCCATGGGAGAAATTGTATCAAAGTTCTTAGTACTAAAGCTTTACATAAAGCTTCTATAGTCTGTATTTGATATGCGTATCATACTGATTATTGCTCAGTTTGTATTGACAGTTTGTATTTTGATATAGAAGATGTAACATTGGAGCAATGATTTCAAGAAATCCTGAACTCTACAGACTAATCTTGCTTACAGTTTTAACCAAAGGTAGCATCTCTTACGGAGTACTTAATGTATTTAATTTAATATACTTTAATACAATGAAATAACATTATGACATACTTTTCCAATGCTATTTGAAATTAGACAATATAATACATAACATGGAGTTGAAAAACTGATCAAAGTTTAATGGTGTGTATTCAGGAAGTCAACATCTTGGCACACAGCACTCCGTTTAAGGAAGAAATCTGAGAAAAAAGATAAAGACGGCAAAAGGGAAGGCAAGCTAGAAAATGGTTACCGCAAATCCCGAGAAGGACTTGCCAACAAGGTTTCTGTAAAGGTAAGTGTTACATAGATGTAGTAGTTTTGAAAAGAGATTGCGTTGCAATTTCTTTAAAAGTAGTTTCTAGCATAATTTCATGTGAAGGAATTAGAGGTAACAGTGGTTTAAATGGACAGTGTTTGCCAAATCTCAAAATAGGAAGATGTAATCATTGAGTCTGCAAGTGTGTTATAGCTTAAAGATACTGCAAAAAGAGTACAGTGTTTATCAGGACATTAATTCTTTAATTTCTCCTTTCCAGCTTCTCAACCCCAATTACATTTATGATGGTAAGTTGCTTCAATTTTTTAAAGTTGCAGTAAATATAGTTTGATTAAAACATTATTTACTTTTTTTAGATTTGTTTGATAGGAATTATGTCAGGAACTCGGTGTTTTCTATCAAAATATGCATAGGCCATTTTTTGGATAAGGGAGACAGTTTATGAAATAATCATGTTTATTTTTTTAAAAAAGATGCAAGGAGCGCATTTTAGTTCACAAGTCCAAAACAACATAAAACACAAGGACCCTATGACATACTCTGTTTGAAGACTATGGGTCTTGCTGAATTTGCAAAATAACAAGTCCAGGAGTTGGAGGTGCTTCATTTTCAACCTTGCATCCTAGGAAACACTCAGGGTCTCTCCAATGCAGAAACTGTGATCAAAGATAGTGGCCCACTGGATTTAGAGCCAAACTGGGTTTTTATTTTACTACACATGACCAAGCTTTCTGAGTTTCACCTGTGAAAAAGGGAAACCACTACAGTGCCTTAATAGATGTGTGAGGTGTTTTGTTTTCCCTTTTGCAAGGGATTTTTGCACAGCTAGCCTAGCTGAGCTTGTTCTTCAATACTTTTCACTGTAGGTTTCCTCAGCTTGCCATACGCAGGGTGTTTGATTCACCATGGTGGACTTCAGGTCTATCTGCAGCATAGCGGTAGTGTTGTCTCCAGGTTCACAGAGAAAAATTTACTAGCTCTGGATACCACTAGCAAGTGGTCAAACCATGAGTGTGCTCCAGGTGTAGAAGGAAAGGTACACTGTGGAAATTTGAACTATTGTACTACTTTGTCTAATAAAAAAGAGAGAGTGCAAAGAATAGAGAAGCAAATTCATTAACTTCAATTGACTTAATGTGATTCATTTTCTTTTTCCAGTTCCCCCCGAGTTTATAATACCATTGAGTGAGGTAACATGTGAGACAGGAGAGACCATCGTGCTTAGGTGTAAAGTCTGTGGTCGCCCCAAGGCTTCAGTTACTTGGAAAGGTCCTGACCATAACACACTGAGCAATGACGGTCATCACAGCATTTCGTACAGGTACAGCAATTTGTGTAATGTTCAACAGAAACTGCTAAAACTGTTGTATTTCCTATTTGCACCCTTGGTGCAGGATAGGGTTGCCCTCAGGCAGAAATATTTCTGAGATTTTCTGGAGATGTTGTGTAACTTCTATGTATGGCTAGGGTACCCAAGTGTCTCATTCAGCTGATTTTTAAAAACAAGAAAAAATTTAGCTGGTGTTTCTGATTAGTTATTGCAGAAGCTAGTGTGATTCTGTGACACTGACCTAGTGCTTGAACCAAAGCAGTATGTTGTGACATGCCAGCGCTATGATGTGCCCTCCTGCCCATCCCTTTTTTACCATTAGCAGCATACCATTATTTTTGAGGAAGATGACTGTTTTCAGATCACACTACAGAACGTTACAAAGGAAAACTTCTGATTCCTACTGACATGGCAGCGTCACTGTCTTCATTGCTGAGGCACAGAAATGAACATTTTTTGTCTGTTTTTAGCTTCACTGTGATAGAACCTAACAAACTAGTGTCTCGGAAACCTGATTAATGAGAGTAAATGCTCCATTTTGGAATGTGAAACGGCACATTAGAAGAGGTTTTTTTTCTGGAAAAGCATTCTTTTATATACAGAAAATGTTCTTTGTTGAGTAACTTGAGCGTGAAGAAATGTCTTAGGAATTATATTCTCAATTCAGAATGTAGAGTTTAGCTTTAGTCCTTTTCTCCCAGATTCTGAGACTGTAAAAATTGTGGTGGGGTGTGTCTTTTGTATTGAAGGGGAGCACTCTCATGCAAGGGATGAATGCACTGAAAGTACGAATGTTAGATTAGCTTCTGTATGCTGGGAGTCAGGAGTGAAAGCTAACCAGAGTAGAGTTTAGCTAATTCAGAGTAGAGTTTTCTTTGTGAAAACTTGCTCATTAATAGCAGAAGAGTATGTCATCTTCTT
Source organism: Pedionomus torquatus (assembly GCA_013398155.1). Taxonomy (NCBI): domain Eukaryota; kingdom Metazoa; phylum Chordata; class Aves; order Charadriiformes; family Pedionomidae; genus Pedionomus; species Pedionomus torquatus. Next base: position 180,396 of record VZRU01018561.1, read on the forward strand.
AGAAGTTGTATGATGTAGCCCAGCTTACCTGCAAATTTGATGGCGTGCTACACTGTTCTTTTTTCACCTCCTACTGCTGCTGCTTTTTCCTTTTCATTGGGTACATTTTTATTTATGGTGAGACAGATGCATTGTGGCTGCCTTGCTACTGCATCTAGGGCTATTGTGAAATTAGTTAAGACTTAGATTCGCTAGGTTTAACTCACTGTGATTTATTGCTGTTACAGGATTATATGCAGTAAATCATGCTGGCTGTGGCTGACAGATTTTTAGAAAGAATAATTATTAAGTTCTCTTTAAGCTGGGGAAGGCGGGGGGTCATCTTACTGTGTTCCAAAGTTTTGCATTAATTTTCTCCCCTGAAATTAAGTCATGTGGTGAAGACTGTAGCAAATAGGTTTCGGTTCAGTCAGTCAAAAGACTTGCAGTAATGGAGGAATCCAAAGGAATGCAATAAGAATGATAGTAAATCTCGAAAATATGCCTTATTGTGAAAGAATAACACAATGTTAGGGTTGGTTTGGGCCTAGAGGTGAAAAGTGTAGGGAGGACTTGCCAAGTATTCACATTTGTGAGAGACTTTTAAAATTATCTGCTGTTCATGTTCATGGCAGATGGTCAAAAAAATACTAGAAGTGAATTGCACAGAAGGAGATTTAAGTAGACATTTAGAGACAAACCATCAAACAAAAAGGGTGTTTGAGCAGTAGGAAAGATTAAGGAAGAGTCTGCAGAATCTTTCTCCTGGGTTTGTACGTAGCTTATTAGTGCATCTGCCCTAGGGCAGATGGAAAACTTTTTAGTCCTTTTCTCCCAGATTCTGAGACTGTAAAAATTGTGGTGGGGTGTGTCTTTTGTATTGAAGGGGAGCACTCTCATGCAAGGGATGAATGCACTGAAAGTACGAATGTTAGATTAGCTTCTGTATGCTGGGAGTCAGGAGTGAAAGCTAACCTTTCAGAGAAAACGGTGCATTGTTATGTCGATGCAGCTTCTCATGTTTGAAGGAGTTAGAGGAAGTAGGAAGAAACAGGGGAGGCATTTGATTTGTCTAACTCAGTAGAGCCTGGGACATGCTGAGATGAAGTGTCAGTGAGCATGTTTTTTTAGTAGTCTGTAGGACATTCCAAGATAGTTGATGAACACAAAGTGCTCAGTCTGGTAGACATTGCTGAAATGGCGGGGACAGGGTTCATAATGTTAGTCCAGAGAGAGATAGAGGCTGGAGAATGAGAAATATTGACAGTATCAATCTAACTTGGTCTGAATTCCATAGTTAAGGTCTGTAAAATGAGTATGAAGTTAACGACTGCCATTGTGTTTCCCAGTGACTTAGGAGAGGCTTCACTGAAAATCATTGGAGTAACTGCAGAAGACGATGGTATCTATACGTGTATAGCTGCAAACGATATGGGTTCAGTTTCATCTTCCGCCAGTCTACGAGTTTTAGGTAGGCCTGTCTCTGTTTTTTTTAATGTAATTACATTCAAAGGGTCTGGTAGCCATAGTACAGGAAAAAGAAAACCCCAGCTCTTGGGCATCCCTCTGTTAAAGGAGTATTGTAACGAACCTTTCTATCTGTGTCAATCCCTTGTTTCAGCAGGAATAGCTGCACTTTTAGGATGTAGCTATTTAGAGGTTCATACAAACAAAATGCTTACCCAGTACTGTCAATAGGCAGTTACCTTGTCTGTCAGTACTAGTTCAAACATATTAAAACTATGATTTTGTCACCTGCATTCTGAGTTTAGTCTCAATGAACATTACTATTCTAACGTGTCATTTCTAAAGTGTACAGATAAGAGAAGAGTAGCAGTTGTTCTTATTTTAATATGCCCCTTTGCTTTAATTGTAAAGCCATAGCACTTAGGAAAACATATAACTACTTCTTGTCTTTGCATTGTAGATCTACACTTAAATTTATTATTATTTATTATTTCACTACCTGAAGTGAGAATGTTTGTGAGAGAACAAAAAGGAAACCTGCAAGGATGAAAAATGCCTGGGTTTGGGGGGCAGACAACAAAGTTAATTTTTTTTTTTTTTTTTTTTTTTACTTGATGTGTTTGATAGCACGGTGATGTTTTGGTGTGTTTGTACATTCAGTTATTCTTCTCTTTAGTGTTCAGCATCTTCCATTTTTAGAATAAGCAAAAACATAGGGAGACAGGATAGCAGGCTTTCTTCTGTGCCCTTTAAAACAAATGATGCTGTCTTGGTCCTTTAATCTGTTAGGAGGCCCATATATTCATCCATTGGTCAGAATTCATTCATTAAATTATTCATTTTAGATTAAATGGCTCTGTCTCAAATTGACTTATATAAAAGAAAATAAGATATGAAGTGCTTTATTCTGTCTTTGTACATACAGCTGATAATGGGGACCTGTACAGTTGTCCCAAACTTCTCCAAAATATCTTCCTGCTTCCTTTTTTTTTTAAAAAAAAAAAAAAAAAAATTTACCCCGCTCC
>VZRU01018561.1:182919-203857 GCA_013398155.1 Pedionomus torquatus
ACTAGACTGAAAGGTGTGTCCCTTCCAAAACCTCATGTGAAATGTTTTGGGGTTTATAATCAGCGCTGCCACTTCAAGCTCTGCCTTTTGGCAGCCACAGTTAGTGCCATACTGCAAACATATCGAGGTGGTGATTATTCCAGCACATCCTGCTCACTGATGCAAGACAGCCAGTAGTTATGCCCTAGGATGGATGTGTTGTGAGATATAAAAGAGACAGAAAATAAAATTTTGGTCTTTCCACTAATGTTTCCTGAAAAATAGAAGGGTTTTTTTTCAGGTAGCTGCTACACTGTCCAATCACTCTTTATTCCCCCCCCCCCCCCCCGGCGGGGAGACGNNNCCACCCCCCCTTCCCAGTGGCAGATACGTTATGTCTCATTATGAACAATATAAGATACCTATTCTTTTTCCTGTTTCCTTCAACTTGTCAAGGTTACTTATTCCTGTAGAAACAATTCCCATTGCGCCTGAATTAGTTCCACTACAGAATTTGTTCTGCTGCATTGCCCAGGCTGCTTTTTGTGTAATCCAGTTTGTCTTGCAGCCACCCTGTGTCATATGGGGATTAACAGGACAGCATGATTCCACTGATAGTATCTCAACCAAGGATGCGTTCTAGTCAGGGGAGTAAAAAGCTCTTGATGGACAAAAATCAATGTGAAACTGTGTGCTTTAAGAAGCAGTGAGCTCCTTGAGGACACACTGAGTGTTCTTCCTGCAGGAGTCCAAAACTGATTTCACCAGAATCAGTCACAGAAGTCTTGTAGACTTCACTAGTGTTTTTCAGCCACAGTCTTTGGTCTTACTGACCTTGTCCAAAAGCATTTGCTTTTCAATCAAAGCTAAACCAGAATTTGGAATGTCTTGGTTACTCTGCAACTAGGCTCCTAAAGACAGTCAGCTGTATTTTGCTAGCCCTTCTACTCAGTCCTACTAATACTTCCGCAAAGAAGTTCTGGCCCCAGTTTTTCTGGAGCCATCCTAGCCTTCGTTTCCCCAGTGCATAAGATCAAAACAAAAACTCTAAGGCTGTAGCACGAAGTAAGGTTGCAACATCAAACTATGAAGTCTTTTTAAGTCCTCTGGACTCAAAGGACTTGCCATTTGATTGTAGTCAATTTTTGTGTATGATCTTGTGCAGAGTAAAGAATCCTCTTTAACTTTTGTTGCTTTAGTAGTATTTATAAACCATTGATGAAGTAGTTGTAACTCAGAAAGAAAATTATTTCTGTAATCAAGAGGATGGACAGTATGAGGCCATGAGTTGCTTTTCAATACAGACACACACAGCTTCAAGAGAAAGATGATAGGGGCTGGTCTGAGACAAATTCTTCCTGAAATCTATTCCTAAACTGGATATGAAGTCCAAATATTTCTCCTTCTCTAAACATCTGAAAAAACGTATTTGTTATGATGACAACAATTTACTTCTGAGGAGTATCTGAGTGCATTAAAATTTGGCCTTACTGTCCTTTTGTAGGTCCTGGAAGCGATGGGATCATGGTAATCTGGAAAGACAACTTTGATTCCCTCTACAGTGAAGTGGCTGAGCTTGGCAGGTGGGTTCTGTGTGCTGATCTCCAAAGATATCTATGTCAAAATGTTAACTTGTCTTTCTAAAAACAAAATTCTCTTTGAAAAGTTATTATCATGAGCCTAAGAGACTAGAATTGCATTGGATTAAATACAAACGAGGAAGCAAAGATGTCACCAGCGCTAGATGGCACTACATAAACAGAACATATTAAGGCTGAAATGGTATTGTGGATTAAGGGATTATTATTTTCATAAGAATCCTTACAGTGACTGATGCTGCTTCTGTAGTGAAACTCTCCTAAATCTCTTTTATTTAAGGATGAAAGTTACAGACACAAAAAAATATCTGAAAATGGGCAAAGTCCGTATATATAATCAGAATAGACATTTGTCCAACTTAATGTTTCAACCTTTGAAAGCTGGATACTACTCTGACTTGAGTTCTCTCCAATGCAATAAAACAGATGTCTGTCAGTAGATAATTATACAGCCACATTTTGCAGAAGATCCATGCACTGATAATTGTTGTTTATGTCCATAAACTGCTCTGTAAAGGGCAGTGTATTAGAGATCTAAATTTAGATCTCTCTTACCTTTTTCTTGAAAGATATCCTATGTCCTTAGTGCATCTCTTGGTTAATTCTTTACTTTCAATGTTGTATTTCAGGGGCAGATTTTCTGTCGTTAAGAAGTGTGACCAGAAGGGAACCAAGCGAGCAGTAGCCACTAAGTTTGTGAATAAGAAGTTGATGAAGCGAGACCAGGTTACCCATGAACTTGGAGTCATGCAGAATCTCCAGCATCCCCAGCTCATTGGCCTTCTCGATACCTTTGAGACCTCCACCAACTACATACTAGTGTTAGAAATGTGTGTAGTCTCTAACATTATCTATAAAATGCAATCTCTACGCTGACTTTCTGGGGCATTGGTAGTGTTTTACGAATAAGGAACTTTAAGATTTCATAAAATTTTGAAAACACTTAAGTAAAATATTTGTCATATGATGCTATTTAAAATGGTGAATTTATTCCTCAGAAGGAAAGAAGGTGAGATATTAAACTGATATTTGGGTGATTATCTTAGTCTGAAGGTCCAAGAACTATTTTATATCAAGTGGTTGAACAAGTATGCTCGGAATATTGTGATCTGGTAGCTTGGTAACAAATATCCTCTTCATACTCTAGTCCTCTGTCTTTCAGGTGCTCCAGGCTACAGTTACTCCTGTTAAGTTTTTCTTTCAGTTCTGGTCTATGGATTAATCAAAAATATAACCCTTGTAATTCCAATAGGGCTGACCAGGGTCGCCTTCTAGACTACATCGTGCGATGGGGAAACCTCACAGAAGGGAAGATCAGACTCTACCTGGGAGAGATTCTGGAAGCTGTGCAGTATCTTCACAACTGCAGAATAGCCCATTTGGACCTAAAGGTGAGGAGTGAATGGGCTTCTTGGTAGTGTGTGCCATTTCAGGCACAAACCCCTTCCTCTTCTAGAAAACTTGCAGCTGCAAACATAGAGATGTGAATTGCTTGAGACTCTATGAAGGGTTTTGGGTCAGGGCTCCATCCTGAAACACTTCAGATCACTCAAGCCAGCACAGCAAAAACTTTGAATTCCCTGTGCTTTTTCCTTAACACTTTGCTGACCCTGTGTGGTCCTTTGTGCTGAAAATAATGGTGGACAGGAACAGTTTTGGGGTTTATTTATTCATTTGTTTATTTACTTTGAAAGAAACTTGCAGCAGGAATCCATTTCTTTCTCAAGAAGCATAGAGTTTATTGTGAGAGACTGCTTTTCTTCTATTCCTGCAAATCTGTTTCTCATCTTTGTGTACTGAGGGCTGTGATATCTATGTAAATAGTACCTTTTTGGCCTCTTTTCTACCCTTTGAATTTTACTTGAGCCACAAGAATTTGATGCATTCTAGTAGGAAAAACTATGTAAGAAGGTCTTAATTGTGAATTTTAATTAAAGAATTAGTCTTTTCACCTTTTTTTCCCATTTTTAAATTTTTTTTAATAATAAGGAATTTTACAGTTGACAACTCATCTTTATATCCGAAAGGGTGACATGATGATAAAAAGCAAAAAGAGACTGTGTCTTCTCTCTAATTGCTGTTCTTGAAGCTTACATTCCCAAACACAGGTTCCTGTGAAACATGCAGAGCTGTTGTTGTGAACATCCACAGTATTATCTGACAGAACTATATTTACTGCAAAAATTAATGGGCCAGCAGCTAAAGCACATGCATTGCATGCTATAGTTGGCAAGAAACTGTTGGTTGGTCTGGGGGAAGCCTTGGTGGGACTGCCTAGCAGCTTTGCAGAGCTGGCCTTCAGCAGTAATACTTGTAGCCTGCAGCTGTTTTCTGCATTATTGAGCTGAGAGTGTTGGCTGGGAATCAGTAATATTGGAGCATTAAATGTGTGTTAATCTGACTTGAAAATAAGATACTTCAACTTTTACTTTTATGTTTTCTAGCCTGAAAATATTTTGGTGGACCAGAGTTCCACTAAGCCAACAATAAAACTGGCTGACTTTGGAGATGCAGTCCAGCTCAACACCACATATTATATCCACCAGTTACTTGGAAACCCAGAGTTTGCAGCTCCTGAAATTATTCTTGGAAATCCTGTTTCCCTCACTTCAGATGTTTGGAGCATTGGAGTGCTCACATATGTCCTTCTTAGTGGCGTCTCTCCTTTCCTGGATGAAAGCGTAGAGGAAACTTGCCTGAATATTTGCCGCTTAGACTTTAGTTTCCCAGATGACTACTTCAAGGGAGTTAGCCAGAAGGCCAAAGATTTTGTATGCTTCCTACTTCAGGATGACCCGGCTAAGCGTCCCTCGGCTGCACTGGCCCTCCAGGAGCAATGGCTGCAGCTGGGGAATGGCAAAAGTGCTGACAGCATTGACATATCCAGACTGACTTCGTTCATTGAGCGGCGAAAACACCAGAATGATGTTCGACCCATCCGTAGCATTAAAAACTTCTTACAGAGCAGGCTCCTGCCAAGAGTTTGACCTTGCCTGAAGTTCTTTCTCATTCTCTTTCACCTGCCAATCAGACTGGAGATGGACTCCTCTTGCCAATCAATCAGACTGGAGATGGACTCCTCTTGCCAATCAATCAGACTGGAGATGGACTCCTCCTGCCAATCAGCTGTTGACTTGAATTTTGAGGAAAGCAAACCCCAAGCCAACCAGCTGCTAGCGAATGTTCGTGTGCAAACGCATTCCAGGGGGACCCACACGGGACAGTGTGGGGAACTGGCGATGCAGACTTCACTGGGGTGGAGGATGATAGCACTGTACTCTGCAAAAAGCAGTCACGAGTGATACAGTAACAGTATTTTATTCAGGTTTCTGCAAAAAAAAAAAAAATAGTTTTTTTAATAAACAAGAGTTGAATTTTGCAAGTGAACTTAACTACCGTTTTCAAGATTTATTCAAGAAAGAAATGCCTATGTTCAAAGCACTGGTGTTAAAAATGAAATCATGCCTGGAGAAGACTCACCAAAATGGCTGCCATTGGTACGGCCTCCATTTATAACATCTGGTTTTCACTTGGTCCTAGAGCTTTCCAGTTGCCTCGCCTGTATGTATCTCACGTAGCAGTGCACTGAGATCAGACTCTGCTTTTAAGTGCATCCAACCTCAAAGTTTTTGCATACAAATAGAATGAATCGTTTTGCTCTGATAAAATGTAGGCCTTACTTGTATATAGACTGTTACCTGCCTTCAGTCTGTAATTTTTTTTTTTCCTCTTCCCCTTATCCTTTTTTTTTTCCCCTCCTCCTTCCTAAATGGTGGTATACCACCGTGCGGGTCTTCAGTTTGGGTCAGTACTCACTGTCCCCTTAGAAAAGGACTTTGGGTTGGTGCCCAGCTTGCCAACCCGATCGTCAAGCAGTATACAGCAGGATGAAATACTGTAAATGCACTCATTTGGGATTTTGTTTTCTTTCATATCATGTGCAATGTTGTGGCTTTAACATTTTATGCAACTATTTATGAGGACCTCTGTTGTAACTGTAATAAATATATAGAAAAAGCACATACTTAGTACGGCGAGCTTTATGATTTTGTCTGTGTGTTTGGGGTTTCTGGGTGGGCAGGGGCGGGTGTGTTGTACCACACTGTCATTATTAGTTTAAGATGAGGGTTAGAATAGAATTTAGGCAAGACTAGTCAGTTTTAAAGATTGTTCAAAAAAAAAAAAAAAGAGAGATTCGTATCCCAAATCTCAGTCTGGTTCAGAAGTAGGGTAACACTTTTTAAAATATATTATTATTATATTCAAAATGCCAAAGTCTGACTTTCCCAAAATCAGTCTCAACACTTACTACTTTTTAGAATTTTCAAATCTGTGTTTACTTCTTTCTGTGAAATGAACAAATGAATTTTGTGCTCTTTGGTGAAGAATGCATTCAGAAAGTAGTGGTCAGATGAGGAGAATCTGACACATAATGTAATTGTCTTAGTAAATGTTTTTAAGTTTGAAGTAATATTAAAGTGAGCTATTTAAAAAGACAGAGATGGTTTTCTGTGCATCACGGAGTTCATATGGGTGTGTTGTCATCTATATTTGTGTGAAATGCCATGTTTAAAGAAAACAAGCCAACATCCCACAATAGTTAGCTATATGGGTCTTAAGCCATAACCTAGCTTGGGTTAATTTTGAGCTTTGCGGCTTCCATTGTATTCTATTTATTCCTTTTTTGTTTTTTGGGTTTTTTGTAAAGTTGTACAGAAACTTTTTAAAAGAAAACAACTGACTTCAAAACTGGATGTGTATTCGTATCAACCTCATATCATTATGTTTGTGTATTATTTTCCTTTGTTTTAGTTAAATTTTTGCTTTATTTTGCATGTATATTTCTTTGTACAGTGACGTTACATGTTTACACAGTATGACGTGATGTAAATATTTTATTTTGCCATCAGTTATTTTGAAAAAAATTAAACATATTTGACATATTTGTCTGATCTCTTGCTTTAAGGAGTTTGAAACTTTAGGTTTGGTTATATTTGAGTTGGACTTTATTTAAAAACGATAAAAAAGTACATTTTTTTTATCACCATGAAATTAATCTTAAATTGAAATGATGTATCTTTCCTTCATGCCTTACGAAATAATATTTGCCTTTGTTCTGAGTGTTGAGTGCTTTTTAGTGCCATGACTGCTTTTATATAAAACATGCATAACTTTCTGTGGAAATTCACTGTAGTTTTTACTAGCTAGTAAATTTTGACCAGCAGAGTTTTCTGCCAGATGTTCCCATTTAAAGACCAAAGGGTCATATTTCAGTTTAGTGTTAAACTGCAGAACAGATTTCCCACATCTTGAAGGCATTCTAGGTTCATTATGAAATGTTGCTTTTGACCATATAGACTTGTGTTTCGCAGCTTAACTCTGTTTGCATCCTATAAGGGATGAAGCAGAAAAGTTTTTCATTGTGTATGTTTATCTCTCTCCCTTTTCTGCTATCATTAATCCATTTGCAATTCAAAATGAAGTGAAAGGTCAGGGAACAATACAGAGTGTTTATGCTTGTTCACTGCATTGTATCCATGATGCTTTTCAGCTCTTTTTTTTTCTGCTATTACCTGTCAAGTGATGCAACAGTCCCTTTATTCCTCACAGACAACTGAGAGACATTTCACATTGCCAGGGACAGAGAATATTCAGGAAGGATGGACTGGCAGTGATGGAAGCTTTTTCCGAGACAGGGAAATAGATGGCAACATGGTTCACGGAAGATTTTATATCTTTAAGTTCTCTAAAATACTTTTTTCTGGACTTGAAGATACACTAAACTGCAGAGAAGTTACCCATGTGCTTTACACAGAAATAATGCACTTGTAGGTGTTTTAAGTAGCAGAGAGACGTTCTTCTGCTCATGTAAACAAGAGTGCACTGTTTCCAGCCCGCTCTGTCAGTCCCATTACTTGGGAAAGCTAACATCTTTTGACAGAGTGGAGTTTTGCACTAAAACCATCTGTTTGGTGCAAGAGCTTCCAGCTGAAGAAAACATGAACGATGGTCTCTTGAATATCTCTTCAAATGCTTTGAAGAGATAATGTATGTGTGAGTTCCTTTTGGTTTGCTAAATAGAGGCCTAACTCGTACCTGCCTGTGCTAGTGAGGAGTGGGATCAGAGAGCCTATTTTTTTCTTGGGTGAGTATAGATGTCACTGAATTATGCCATCCTCATTCATAGATGGGACTATTACTATGTTAATGAATAGAAGTAAAAACAGTTGGTGTTTTTTTTTTTTCTTTCTCCAAATCTGAAAGCACAATGACACAACAAAAGCATCAGGCTTCCTGAAAAGATTGTGTTAACTGTGCAAACCTGATTGGTAGCAGAAGATGTGTGAGAATATAACAGCATGTTCTGTGTGTAACATGCTGCGTGATGTTGTCAGGAAACATTGAACCCCACTGCTGAAGCAGTCCTCGTAGGACTCCATCAAAAAACGGGGCTGGTGAGTGAGAAATGGATATAACCAAGGGGAAAAACAGTGGCTGAGTTGAGGTTAACCCTAGTGGTTCCTAGAATCTTAAGAGAAATGAAGACGGGAACATACTTAACCATCAGCTGTGGGGTAGTGAAATACATGTGTAGCGGGTGTTTGGTGAAGTATTTGAACAGTCAATGACACTGCTGCAAACAGCAGTGTGTTTGTGTGCTAGGGATTAGTGCTCCAGCCCAGAAGAGCTAAGCTTTCCCTTCTCAGGGAAAGGGAAAGCTCAGTGTGGGTGTGTTAGTAATTTCTGTGCTGTAGGGATTCAGCCACACATGGAGGGAGGTAGAACCAGATAAGACTGAGTTTCTGTATTTGTTTAAACCAGCTCCAGGCATTCCGGTGGTTTTATCACTGCTTTATCCCTCCCACAAACAACTTAGGAATTTTTTTTCTGAAGTTAAATATTGATGGATGTTGTATTGGAGAATAACAGGTTTTGCATCTGTAGAGGTGGTAGTTCCAGCGTTTCTTGCACATTCACATCTGCCCAAGCAGTCAAGACAAAAGACTTTTTCTTTGTTCACAGTAAGGCAGGAGTAGAGTGAGCCCTCATCACTGCAAAGGAGCTGGGGCCCACTCCTCTTTCTCCTTTCTGGCAAGGAGAGACACATGCCAGCACCTTGAGGTCCACATGCCTGGTGGTCACCGCAGCATTTCCTGAGTCAATGGGCTCAGTGGTCTTCTGTGCCTGCCATAACACCAAGCATCTTATATTGAATGAGAGCTCCCATTTCACTAACCTGCCTTAGGGACCAAGAGCCTGATGAGTAGAAGGAGGAGAATGTGCTTCTGTCATGATGTCTTTGTCCTCAAAGTAGAAACACTTATCACCTCTAATTCACTTCCCTTAGCCCTATCCAAAAAGCTTCAGATGAAGAGGTGGAGGGGCAGTTGGGAGTTCTTGAGAACGGTCTGATCTATATCCCTAGTAATGTCAGGAGAGCCAGCACCAAGCCTGCTAGTAATAAGCTCCCATTGGCCAATCTACACCTTCCAATTACAGAAATCATTATTTACCCTGGTAATAGAGAAGAGCACCAAGTATACAGTTTTCTATACCGGTTGTAGTTTATGATAGTGAAATGTAGTAGAGATTCATCTGAGGTGTTTAATACATGAACTCTGAGCTATCTTCAGGAAAGGTGATAATTGCGATGTTTTCATTGTCTGATTGTCAAGAGCAGTAATCTAAAAGGTGCTTTTAAAATGTTTTCTTCTTAATGTGTACAATCTCTTGACTTTTGGAGAGACTTCTCATCCTTGTTGCTTGAGGAAATATGTAGATGAGGTACTTGAGATTGCATCAATTGCAGCAGAAGAAGCTTCAGATTCCATCTTTTTTCTTGAGGTATTGTATTGTTTCTTGTTGCTCCAAATTTCTGCATTTGTGAATTAAAATTCTAAGAGAATTAATATAGTGAACTACAGTAAGGATGAACCTTCACACTAAAGCAGCGCTTTAATATCTGCAAACTGAATTTCCAGCCCCCTAAAGATGCTCTATCTGTTACCACCCCAGGTATTCTTCTCTGTCATACTAAATGGTCTTCCTGACAAAATGATGGCTTTGTATCCCATGGATGAAAAGTCCATTAAGGATTACTTAATACCTAATTACTGTTTTAGAATGGTAGTAGACCACTGATACCCACAACATTGTGTTAGCCACAGGTTCTGCAGTTGAACTCCACACCGTGTGAAGAACCCACTGACATCTTCGTTTGATGTCTCCAAAGCTTTGTTTTGAAGAAGACTGTGAGCAGTTTATCTCCCCAACATTTGTGTCCTACCTTTCTTTTCACAGTCTTCTACCTTATTTTTCATTTGGTTATCTGCTAAGTAAACTAGAGTACTGGTCTATTTATTCCTCATGGGGAAGATATTTATCATCTTAATTGCCTTTCTCTGAACCTTCCCTAGTTCCAAGTTGTGTACTTTCTGTGATGGGAGGGGGCAAAGCTCTCACAATACTCATGTTACAGGTGCATCATGAGTTACACAGCTGCAAAACAGCACTTTGTTCTCTATTCCTTTTCTAAAAATTCCAAGTGTTCACCTTGCTTTGACTTCTTTTGAGCTGATACTTCTTTGAATATTAAAACCTGAGACTGCATTCTCAAGCTGAGCAGTGGTCATCAGTTTAGAGCCCATCCATGATCATACATATAAAATTTGGATCCCCCTTTCAGCATATCACCCATGAAAATTAATTTTCTCTCATTGGAATTTCTCAGCCACCTTGTTTTCCAGATGAAGCTGAAGTATTGCCAGATTATTCTGATGGAAATGAGCATGGAGATCTCTTATATTAAACAAATTGAAGCTGACTGCTGTTGGTCTTCATTTTACTGCTCTGAGAGTCAGCCTAGCTCCCCTGGTGTTTTCAAAAACTTATGCAAGAGTTTTCTTGCCAGCTCCTGGAGACATCAAACTCACTCCCTCTCCTGAGTAAATTGTAACCTGCCTTGCACTTGATTAAGCTGAAACTCTTCACTTTAAAGTTAAATTTCTAACACTGACTTTACCCAGGCTAGCACCCTCACTTCAACAAAAGGAGGCTTCTTTCTGCAGTGAAACTGATCATTGGGAGTTTGCCCAAAGATTACTTGCAGAAATTTCCTATTAAGCTTCCTGAAGACTCACCAGGCAGCATTCAGCAGCAGAAATTCACTGTGCACCCTCAGTCTCTGCAAAAGGCTTGCAATCCCAAGGATTACTCCCAAATACTAAGAAAGAGATGGCAGTAGCTGGAAGTTTGCTATTTTACCACTGGGAATCTTCCAAATCACTTATGGTCAAATGACAATTTACGTCACTTATCTTGCTTGGTTTTATGCATGTTGCCTGTGTGTTGCTGAAGACTCTGTAATTCCTTGAGATGAATGGTTCTTCAGGCTCTCAGACTTTCAATGACGCCAGAATCCACTGAGTATTTGCAGAATGATATCATTTAATTTGCCATCTCTCAAGACCGATTGTGTACTTCCTTCTTTGGTGATGCAGCGCTCTCCTGGGACTTTGGAGGGTTTTGGACTCTACTTGCCAGGAAAATTCAGAGCTGGGAATCTGGGCTTGTCCCAGTTAGAGAAGTTAATGCATCCATTGATTTGTTCTGTTTTTATTGCTGTTGTTGGGAGCTTTAGACGCTAGTGGACAGTCCTGGCTGGTTCACAATTATGGAAAAAGAATGTAATGATATATTAAGAAGTACTAAGGGGAGGCTTTTAGGATTTTCTGACAGTGACTTCATCACCATCAAAAAGTGCCTGAATGTCAAAATTTCTCGCTGCTCTTGGAGTTTGATGGAGGACTAAACTTGTTTCTTCCAAAGATCTTTCACAACGAAGGGCAGGGTGTAAGTCTTGTGATGATTACTGCTTTTACCCTGGTTACTGGCTGTGGATGACAGCTGGGAATCTTACCTTTCTTTTCACATCTGCTTGCAAAGAATATATAGTATGCTGTTGTACTCTGTGCAGCCTGGATGTTGAATGCTTCTCAAATGTAAAGTCTCAAGTCCAGTCTTCATTTGTCTTTTTGGATTAAGTGCTAATTTTCCTAAGCAGCTCTGATTTTTCACCTAATGTTTAGGCATTCTTTTCCTTTTCAAGACCTCCACCTGCTTCACAGTTTATTACTTTTAAAAATGGAATTATGGTAGTCTTCACTTGATGACATATGGGTTTAGTGTAAATATTTGATACATGCTAAAGTTGAAGATTGCAATAGGAGTCAGCACCTCGACCAGGGAAGTTGTTTGCTTGCTGTGAGAGGCTCTCTGTCTTCTCTCATTCCCCTTTCTAGGGAATTTCTAGGTATGAAAATCCTATCTGAATTCCTGTTACACTGGTGGTCGTGATGTGGATGAAGCAATTATCTGAGCTTTCAACAGCTTCACCTTTTGACTTTTTTCTTGCAGGAGCATGAGAGAGAATCAAGTCTAATAACTGTTCCTTCTAACGCTGTTTTCTTCTAGGTAGTTTGTGTAGGGGATGGGTGTGTGTTTAAGAGCTTATGCTGGGCCAACAGCTGTGTGTTGCTTCTGCCAGTAGCCAAGAAATTAGTATCATTGTTTTCCTTTCCATCTAGCACATTTTTGTGGTTGAGGGGTTGCTTCATAACTCACACAAAACTTTAGCTTTTTACTTTGTTCTGCAGAAAATCAAACTTTTCAGGGCAATCTTCTTACATGGTGGTTACCAAAACTAAATGATCTAATGGTGTGACCCTGGGGAAGTAGTCTCGCTAGTTAGCTGGTAGTTTCATGACCTGACAACATTCTTCACCGCAACTCAGGCAATAGAAGTGAAGAATGTCTTTGTCCTTGTGATTTGCAGTCATTGATGGGGAGATGCATTTGCAGAAAGCCAATACACTGTTCCTCAGTTTCCATGTCAGATGCTTTTGTTACTGCTCAGTAAAAGCCTGATATACTCGGTTACTCTGCAAATGTGTATGGTGTTGGCTGGATTTATCACACAGTGTGGGGTATGCAAGCACTCACAGGAGAAAAGAAAACTAGTCATTCACTTGTAGGCTTTAAAACACGTTCTCCCTATATTGCTATTTCTCTAAGTACATTACTTCTGATAGACCATCAGATATGAGAAAATGGAGTTTGTCATGTCTTGACTGCTAATTACATTGGCACACGTGAATAATATTGTGCTGTAAGAAAGGGTGGCAGCTGCAGTGAAATGCCTGCATGCTGCAAGTACTGCAAAAAGGTGTATGTATGTGGGAAAGTGTATGAATGTCTTCAAGGTGTGTTGACTGCAAATACAATTGTTGATGATTCAGGTGTTGTTTTTTTTCTGAATTCAAGGTTTGTGAACTAATGTCGTGCATAAAATTGTAATTGTCCTTCCTTTACTTTCTCTGTAGGTAGAAATATAGCAGTGGTGAAGAGAGATATAGATGATTATTTATCTGCACAAAGAGAGGAAGCCTAGCTTCCTAGGGCTTTGTCTCAGAGTTGAATTATGTGGTAGTTCATGGGAAAAAAATGAAAGCTTTTTCTCAAATCTGAGTTATTTGTGATACTCGTGACATGCTGTTATCCAGCATGAGCTTGTTCTGCCTGGCATCTTGGAGGAGGGTTCTATGTCCAACTCAACAAGTACTCAGGGAGGCCAGGACAGATAGAGATTGGGAAGAAGTAAGACTACAGAGAGAAACAAGTGAAAGACAATGGGCAAATACAGGAAGATGACTGTACATGTCTTACTAGGATGCAAATGATAAATTAGCCTGCTTTGGAGTAGGCATGGACAATACCAGCCTTTAACTGTGCATCTGATCCCAGCCACCGTCTCAGAGTCTGACCAAGGGACAAATGGTGCACCTACAGAAACCATGTCATGGCTGCCTGTGCATGTTCTGCTTTTTTGGTATGGAACTTTACAACAAATATCTAACTTATGTACTGTCTTTTTTTCTAGACTGATACAATACTATTTGCTGCCTCTTTGTACTGGCTGTAAGTTGTCTGTTACTAGGTCATGACTAGCTTTAGAGACTGCAGCAGTTCAGCCATGAGAAAGAGACGTTGCAGCCAACTTTCAACATCTTTTGAGCAGGAAGAGAGAAATACTGAAGAGGATGGTAACCCTTGCAGATAGGAAAGAAGAGGATTGGCTTGGAAACATGTTCAAATATGTGAAATAGTACTCAAGATGTTTACTCCAAAAAGTATTTCCAGCAATTTCTGATAAGCTAATGGGTCTAGCGGAGGCAAGATAAGATTATATTGAGAATAGATGGCCTCCCTTCAAAATTATTCACCATGCAAATTAAAAACATTTCCCTAGAAGTATCTGTTGCTTGTCTTGGAAGCTAATATCCCATAGAGACTGCAGAGATAAAGTTCAGAGAGAGGAAAATATCTTTATTAAATACCAAATAAAGATATTCTAAGTATCTTTGAAAAATGTTCTGGGATAGTCAGTACATGGCTGATAGGAATATGATTCCTTTTCATCCTCTGAAGGATTTATGGATGGGTAGGGATGGCATTTGTTTGTGAAAGTGACTATCTGTTTCTGTTTGCATGCTGTGACTTCTCTGTTGTGCATGGTTAGGTAAGTAGTGCAAGTATTTGATTAAAGCTGAGTCCTCTTCTTGAGTCTGTTTGGTTTGACAAATAATCAAGAAACATATTTTTCTCTGTTAGCCAACTGCAAGAGCTCAGAGGGGTAAACTTTTATAAGGCCTAAACACAATCTGTCAGTATAAAAAAATAAGCAGGAAATGGCAATGCTCTTTTCCATTAGTTCAGATGTGAACTATTTCTGTACTTCAGTGCTCCACAGAAGCTCTTTATCTGCTTACAAATCTATTCACAAATAACCTGAGTATTTTTTCCTAGCAATCTTACTTTTCTAGTTTATAATTTGTCACACATCAGCTTGTGTTAGCAAGCAACCATTGTGATAATCCATTTATTTTTGAGTTGGCTTTATTAGGAAAAAAAAAAATAAATTGAAACCACATGTGCATGCTGTGGAATCTAATACCATGAAAGCTGCAGACAAAATTGTAAAGTTTTTTTTTTCCAGAGCCTTGGTATTACTGTCCTATGTAGTGCAGGGTTTTATTTTCCATGGTTAAGTTTACTTGATGTCAAACATCAACTTTTTGCCCAAGTCAGGCAGCAAAGTATCAACTTCTATCATGCTACTTGAGCCTTCCCCCTTTGTTGTGTTTCAGAGGTGCAAGGGAAAAGTTTTCCAATTAGGTAAAGGGGTATTAGATGAAGAATATATCTCTGTGTAAATGTTGGAAGTCTTCTGTAACAAAGTAGTATAAGGGTGGGTTGTTTAAGTATCAACAGCTGTGGTACTGCCATGGGGCATCTACCACCCTGCCTTGTTGCAACTATTTCTTGTCATCGAGTGACTTTTTTTTTTTTTTTTTTCACGGGGTGCTTTTTTTTTTTTTTTTTTTTAACATTTCAGGGTTTCTCTAGCCACTGGAAGTGAAAATGATGCTATTTCACTGTAGAGAAGCATTGCACTGAAAAGTATTATCTTTAATGGGGTTTGCTGTTCTAATCTTTCTGCTGGAGGACACAACGCCCTGTGCTTGTACCACACTGGGGAGCTCTGTTGCAGCTGGTGTCCCAAGATGTCTACTCTTATTTCTCCAGGTTCATCCCTTCTGTGCATACTTGCAGCTTTCCTACACCCCTCTCTGAGAGGGAAGGAAAAGGGCTCATTGCCAATTATGAAAGGGTTAAAAAGATCTTTCCTGTCTGATCTTGGCAGGGGCAGGGTAGAAATGCTTGTGTTGGGGAAAAAAGGAGAGGCACAAATGGCAAACGCTGAGAGATGTGTGGAAATTCATGTCCCTCTGCTGTCCTCAGTTATGGTGATGGACATTAGACAGCCAAAAGAGATGGACACAGATTCGTGTCTGGAGTATCCTCTCCTAGAAACAAAGCGCACAGGTGTTGAGAGTGGTTTTGTTGGGAAGAATCTATGCACACAGAGGTGCAGCACTTAAACAAGTTACGTTAAAAATGTGTATGTACAAATGACCTGGCCTCCTTTTGAGGCGGCCGAGCAGGCCTGATTGTCCGAAATCTGCTATTGTGAGAGGCAGATCTCAGCTTCCTGTTTCTAGCAAAGCAGCTGGCTTCATCCTGTGCAGCTCCTATGTAAAATAGCTACTTTAACTGTTCATGACAGTGGTGTTTGGCTTAGCAAATCTATCACACGAGTTAGGTGATGGGGAGAGGCCAGTAGCAGAGGTGTCTGCCTCGGTTGCACTGTGAAATCCCGTACTTGGTTCTGATGTGGAAAATGTGAGGTACAGCAGCCGGCTAGCATGTCCTTGCCATTCCCTCAGCCACACTTAGGCTGCCTTTTTTAAATGTTTCAATTAATAAGGAAGACAAATCTAATGTTACATTTAGAGAGGGGGAAAAAAACCCTTTGAAAAACTGCAGGTCCGTATATGAAGACCCAGGGTGTTCAGTTTGCAAAACCTACTAACACTTGTAGCCCTAACTTTAGCATTTTAGGCCTCCTGCTACTTTGACTATACAAATGGCTCAGCTCCTGTTGAGTCGCTCATTTGCAGCTGACATATTGCCACTTTAAAGTAGTGGCTTTTTTTCTGGCTGAGCTCCACATTGGACTTTATAACAGCTCTCTGTATTTGTTTATTGAGCACAAATTATTTTACTATTGGGTGTAGCTCTTTACGAAGTCTGTCTCCTGGCAATATTGCCAGTGGAAGGAAGTATAACTATATGATATTTACCTTACCATAATGCAGTTGCAGTCTTACTGTTTGACTCATTCTAGTACATTTTGTGTTAGAGTAATACTTGACGGTCAGTGGAGGACAGACTGTTCCTAATGTCACTTAAAAAAGAAAACAAAAAACAAACAAATAAAGCATAAAGAATTGTCTGCTTGGGTTTTTTCCACTTCTAATATGGCAGAATAGAGCTGTGCATTTGACAGTTATGTTAGACAATAAAAATTGAAAAAAAGAAAATACAGCAACATGATGCTTGTCTGACCTGTAGAAAAGTGCTCCAGTACCTTCTGGAATAAGTTCCTGTGGATGGAGAAAGAGGTAGAATACTCTTACATGACTCAACTTTTTTAAAGGTCCTGAAGGTGAGGTGTTTTTCAGACATGAGACACTTGTTAGCAGAAGAGGCCCGAAAAGCTCTTCAACGCCTCAGAGATAAGGATCTATATTTAACAACAGTAATGGTTGTACATTCTGTTCCTCATTGGTTTCCTGCTGTGCCTCCAGTGTGCCAGATTTCTTCCCTCACAAAAATGGAAGTTTAAATGGTCTCCCTTTCATTTCTCCTCCCAGTCAATTTGTCAGGCATTTCAGCTCTCAGCACTAAACCAATTTTTTTAACATATGTAGAGACCATTAGAGCTTTTCAAACAAAACCTGTGACATAAGGATCCAATTATGTATTGTCTAGTTAATGATCCTTTTAAATGTAAAAACTACCTATAAAAAATTGGTGGCAGATTTGAGTATTTTAAAGCTGTCATCCTGAAGTACCACAGAAAGTATCATTATTCTGATGTAATGTAAATTGAGATTGCTCAGAGGATATGATTAAATCTATAAGTAATTTTGAGGAAATAAAGGCAGAATTCAAGACATATTCCTCCTTCACCCAAACTTAGAAGCAAGATTTATGCTTTGTTCTTCTAGTGCTGCTCAAAATCCACACCTTTCTTGTGTAAAATGGATGCAAGATGCTGAAATGAAGGACCAGCTCCTGACTCCTGTAACCAGTAGTGTTCATGCTTGGAGTCCAGCCTGTGGGGGATGGATCAGGGCTGAGCTATGCTGCACAGGCTGCTTTATGCATAACCGTGGGTGGCATCTGGGGTCTCTGCATGCCTGACATGCTGAGGGAACAACAATTCTTGCGAGATCTTGGCTGGGTCCAGAAATTTTATAAAAACAGAACCATAGAATGGTTCAGGTTGGAAGGGACCTTAAAGATAATGTTGTTCCAACCCCCTTCCATGAGCAAGGACACCTCCCACTAGACAGTCCCATGCAGCCTGGCCTTGAAAACTTCCAGGGATGGGGCATCCACAACTTCTCTGGGCAACCTGTTCCAGTGCCTCACCGCCCTCACAGGAAATAATTTCTTCCTAGTGTCTAATTAAATCTCCCCTCTTTCAGTTTAAAACTGTTACCCGTCATCCTATTGCTACACTCCCTGATAAAGAATCCCTCCCCATCTCTCCTATAGGCCCCTTTTAGGTACTGGAAGCCTGCTATAAGGTCTCACTGGTGCCTTCTCTTCTCCAAGCTGAACAACCCCAACTCTCGGCATGTCGTCAACATCCAAAGCCAAATTTCACCGAGAAAAAATTCTGTAGTGGAAGGGAAATGTGTGTGTATACTCCTGGGAACAGCCAGGAAATTCCATTTTTACATTCTCAACATGGGCTACTTTTTAAAGAAAATATACTTTGTTTACTTGCCAGAAAAGTAGAAATCCTAATACTTGCAGTCTAAATAGTAAGATGTCTAAAGGAGTAAGATGGATAAATAATTATAGAAAAAGAAATCATTTAATCCTTTGTGAGGAAGGTGCTGACATCCCTTGCAAGTGGGAGAATTCTGTCTTTATTGTCACTGACTGCCAAGGGAGATGAGTGTGCTGCTTGTTATCACAGCGGGGGCTGTATATTCAGCTGAAGAGTCTCTGTCACCATGGTATTTTCAGCATCTCTCAGTTTTAATCATCAAGCTTTGCTTTACAGATGGTGAAAGCTACTTATTTATTTTCCCCCCTTTTAACAGGTGGTAAAAGGATTTGCTGAAGATGCGTAAGATTTTGGCAAATGCAAAAATAGACTTTCATCTTCTGAATTCCTGTCCCATATCCTTATTAAAAGAAATTAATGTCATCCTTCCTTCTGTGTTGTGAAATATATAGACAAGTATAGGATACATTAGCTTAGCAGTAGATTGTTTTGACCTGCCAAATGAAAAAGCACATTTATTAATTTCAGCTGCCAGCATGGATCATGATCCTGTGTTAAAGAAAGGGAGAAAGAAAATGGCAACCAGGATGTTTATCTTTGCAATTCAGAATAAGCAAACTGCACAAAGCATCTTTCAGAAAGGAACATCTTCTGTTACTATTTCTATTAATCTAAAAGTCATTTAGATCAATAAGTTGCATTATGAAAGGGTGCATGTACATGTTCAAGCCCTTGTTTCTTCCTGACTTTTCCATCAGCACTGTTGCTCCTTTGTTCAGGCTACTGCTTTTTCTTTCTGGGCTTGGTTTTTATATCTGTTTTATTTTCCTGCTTGTTGCTAAGTCTCCCTCTGAAGAAGATTTGTTCTTTTCACTAATGGCGCTAGACACACACATACACACACACGCACACACACACAAAAGTGCCTACAAATAAGCTGTGCCTTGTTTCTTCTGTCAGTAATGTCTTACAACCTGAAGGAGAAACAGCTGAATTCTGAGTCTTTGCATCTTGATTTCTAAAGAAAAAGAAATCATAATACCGACTGTCACTCCAGGTATGAAGTATGTGATTTACAAAGAATTGTCTGAAAGCTAGGCCCATCACAGATTTTGCCAGACGGATTCCTTTTCTTCTGTGACCAAGCCTAGGCCCTGGGAGGTAACTCTGTACTAATAACTTGCTTGATGCTTCCAAAATCTTAAGCTGTCCAGAATGTAGATTGTATTGATGCTAGTCCCCTTATTAGTCTTCAGAAGGGAAAGGATAACCTGTTGACCCACAAAGTAACCTGCTGTACACCTGCATAAGACATCATCTCTCCTGCCCAGAAAGTTGGCAGAAAGTTGCCAACGATACAGATAATTTTTCCTAAAAGGGTAACTTTCTTCTAGATCACAAACAAGAGGGTGGGACAGCTCGTTACATCACAACAAAAGCGACTACATGTGTCATGGTTTATGTCCTCAAACCAGGACACCATGCAATTGGAGGTTTGGGATATTTGTCTCTGTAACCTTAGCCTGCTTCCAATCAAAAGGGACGAAGAAAGAATGGAAGAAGGTAGCTCTAGAGCTCAGTAATAAAAATGAAACTGACTGCAATTTGGGCAGTCATCAGGTCTCTCAAGCGTTTGTGCTTAAAGCTTCCAGACAGCTGGGTGATGGGCCCACGTCATGTTTGGGTTTCCCAACTATTGTTGAAGACCAAGAGCTCTCCTATCACTGGCGAGCAGGGAAACAAGCATGTTAAGCTGTGGTGAAGTCAAATGCAGACCTCATTTCTTTATCTCGCAAAACCACAAGGAGATGTCATGGGTAGCAGAGGCTGTCAGATATCACCCACTGCAGAAGCTTGGGGATAGGCAAAGGAAATTTCCTTGTCAGCTTGTGAATGTGATAAAGTGTGCAAACAGGCAGGCATGCAAACACTACCTGCTTAGAGGAAAAAACATCTCTTCTTAGTTTGTGGATTATATCTGCCCAGGTAGTCACTACCTCTAGCACAGCAAGCATGTCATCTTCCATTTTAGGTTTGTCTCTCTCTTCTCCCCATGACCCTGCATAAACCTTATTTCTTTCTGATGAAAAAATGCATGAGGTGCATGTGTGTGCAATTTAGCCTGTGTTTTTTGTAACTTAGTCCAGCTCCAAAGCTGAACTTGAGGTTTTCCTGCAAGGAGGGGGTGCAGAAGGTCCTGGTCTGTCCTCTTCTCCCTTTTGGAGCCCTTTTTTGCCTATAACGTAATCTTGTTGGAGCAAAGATGGCACCGTTTTCCAAAGCTCCTCCAAGGAGCGTTCGCAAGCCCAAGCATTTTCACTGTGCTCCAAAGATGCTCACGGGGCTATGGAAGAAATGCAGAGCTCAGGCAAATAATTCCTGCCTCAGGACACTAGCAAAGTGAGGTAATCCATGATTTAGCTGCATGGATAAATCCTAAAGAGTTATTAAAGAGTGTCCAGGTCCCCCTGGATCCCCAGAGGGACCTGGACAGGCTTGAGAGGTGGGCTAGTGTAAATGGCATGAAGTTCAACCAAGCCAAGTGCAATGTCCTGCACCTGGGATGTGGCAATCTCAGGCACAAATACAGGTTGGGCAGAGAATGGCTGGAGAGCAGCTCTGAGGAGAAGGACTTGGGAGTGCTCATGGATGAGAAGCTCAACATGAGCCAGCAGTGTGCGCTGGCAGCCCAGAAAGCCAACCGTGTCCTGGGCTGCATCAAAAGAAGCGTGACCAGCAGGTCACAGGAAGTGATTCTGCCCCTCTACTCTGCGCTTGTGAGACCCCACCTGGAGTACTGTGTCCAGCTCTGGAGTCCTCAACACAGAAAGGACATGGAACTATTGGAACAGGTCCAGTGGAGGGCCACAAAGAT
>VZRU01018561.1:204211-217971 GCA_013398155.1 Pedionomus torquatus
AGGTGAATCAGGTTGCTTGGTTGAAAAATATGGTATATGGGCTAAAGAATGCAGAAACTGCAAGAAAAAAGGATGGGTAGGCAGTGCTAAATATCCAGAACTGTTTCTGGCTGGAGCAAACCAATCTGCAAGACAAAAATTGATTAAGTACAACAGAGGAATTTAAGGTGATGAAAGGGAATTCAGTGCAGTGAAGAAAGTTAATTTTCAGTGTATAATTTAAACTAAGCGGCTTGTTATTTATTTTATTTATTAAAACAAAACCAACAAAAACAAAACACCAAAACAAAAAACCCAAAACCCAAACAGCAGTGCTCAGCAAGTACAGCAAAAGAGGACACGTGCAGTGTTTCTTTCTTCACTCCTACTAATCTTCTTTCAAAATCTTCCCTTGGAGATGCACTGGTCCTGTAGCCAGCCCATGGTTTTCTCCCTGTCAGAACTGTCTTGTTCTGCTACTGGAAATTGAACACAAACCAGAAAAAAAACTAAAAACCATGCACATATACATATAAATACGTGTGTTTATACATATACTGTCTTTAAGCCTTAGAGAATGCATAGCATTAGACCACACAAAGGCAGCAAGTGAATGCTTGGAGACAGAAAATTCTTTATTGTTCTTCTTCTTTTTCCACAGTAAATGGTGAAATAAGAAGTGTTTGCAGGCTTGCAGTCATGGGGGCCAAGCCTGGTGCTGGAGCAGGGAGAGCAGATTTAACCTTCAGCTCCTGAGAGGCCAACAAACAGAAATAATAATTTGATGTAAGTAATAGTTATGCCTCCAGCCCCACCTTTCCAAATGTACTTTATTTTTTTCTTTAGCAAATGCTCGTGATCTAAGAGTGATAATGAAGAAATAGCATTTTTAAACTAATTTAGTGAAAATACTGTAATAGATGATGTAGAAATGGAAATCAACGTTCCAGTGAAAGGGAAAATGTGAGTCAGTAACTGGAAGAGTTTCAGGATTTATTTTTTTTTTAAATCCATGTGTAACATGGAGCAACAGAAGAGACATTTGGAGTTTTCAGAGGTTGTTTCCACCTCTGAAACAAGAACTTGTGGGTGTGTTCAGAGCAGGAGACTAGATTTAGTGAACTTGTAAACATTGGGATATGTCTTCCAACAGTGGAATTCAGAAGCAATTATCCTTAGACCGTAGAGAAACCACCGGTCTCATTTAACTTAAAGCAGCGAGTGAGGAGGGGAAAGGAAATAATCTAGGAACGGACCCTTTGTTTAGTCTTACTAAAAATCCTGTACCCATTAATTGATTTAATCATATCAGTCTAAACTTTGCTTTTACAGAGCACGGTCCATATCTTAATAGATGCTTGTGCAACCATCTGTTTCCTCTTCAGAGTCGCAGTGTTTCTACAGAAAGCACATTGATTACATGATAAGTAATGTTAAATGCTTAGCAATCATACATGCCATTGGGGCTGAAAAGAGGACGCCGTGACTCTTTGAGGACTACCACTAAGACAGAGACCACATGTGGGTGGTATATCATGGTTTGAAAATCACCCTGCAATCTCCAGCACCCAAACAACTTGGGAGACACGGTGGGAGGTAGTGACGTGACCTTTATAAATAGCTGAGTTATGCTTGGGGCTTTGTTCTTTTTTTTTTTTTCTCTTGTGGCTTGGATATTGAGAAGCATACACAGCCTGGGTGACTTTGAAAACTTTAACGGAAATGAAACAGGAAGCCAGATCCTCTCACAGCTTGTTGATCTATGAAGACAAGCTGAGTCTGTAGAGACTAATTTTCTACCCCCAGCAAGAGAAGCCAGGGGAGAGAAATCCAGCTGGGAGGTACTCTGGAGAGGAGATGCAGAGGCGACATGACAGAAAGGCAAGTAAGAACAGAGACCAGCTCACTGAGCAAGCAAAATGGAGCAGAATTAACCACTCAAAGAGAAGTGCTGGTAAGTTTGTAGAGCTGTGCTCTAAAGTTTGGCATCTCACCAAGCTGGTGATCAGCTACAGGAAGATCCTGTGCTGCAGATAGTACTGCATGGGCACAATTTTCCCTATGTATTGGACTACATGTGGACTTGGTAGCAGTAATAAACAGTGATAAATGGGGAAATAGTTCCTGCCTGTTAATAATGGACTTGAAAAACTGGCCAGGTCTGTGGCTAGGTTTCCTGGTTTTACTGGGTTGGATGCTCTTGCTTTTGTCTCAGCAGACCCTTTTCATGCTCCTTTTGACTTGTTCACATTCTTTAGGCTATGGTTGTAATCCTACTGCTCACCTGCAGATAGGGGCAAGAGCTTGCTGCAGACTTGTGGCTTTAAACAGAGACAGTTAAAGTGTCTTCACACTTGCTCAACGTGGCTTTCAGTGTAAGCTTTTGCTGTAGTTGCTATGAGCCTCACCTGGGTACAAGTGGAGAGAGATAGTCAGTCATGCCTACAGCTCAGAGATGCCATGACCTGCAGAAAAACCCGGAGGTTTGTGTTATGGGCAAGTTCCTAATGCCTCCCCTAAAGGCAGGAGATGTCATAAATATCTCTAAGTGGTAGATGTGTGCCATCAGCACATAGTTCTGTCAGCGGATCATAAACATGTGCAAAATGCCAGAAAGTCTGGAGGAACAGCATCAACCTTAGGCTGCTTCCAGTTAGAGCTCCCTGGAGCTCTCCCCTTGTCCCCATGTTGCTGCTGACTCATTGGAGGCAAAGCAGGGGAGGCATTATGTCTGTGGAAAAATGTTGAACACATGCTCTAAGTAAGGCCTTCTCTAGCTCACAATATTGTTTCCTAAGATATTTTGGGGAAGTTCACCTTTTCTGAAGCTTTCTGAATCACTGTATCTGCAGGTTTCCCTTTCTGCACAGTCCATAACCAGAAACTGCCTTCCAACTGGCTGTTGTTCCCATTTTTGCAGCTGATCCTTGTTCAGACCTAGACCTTGCTTGTTCTCTTTAGGATTATCCTAACTCCTCTTCTTCAGCTAACAGCAACGTCATGAGCTCACCCTAACTAGTCCAACACAGAGTGCAGGAGGCTTCTGTGTTCCTTGGTTTAGTCTCACCAGAGCTTTCTGCATTCCAGGCTGAGGAGGGGCTTCCAGGGGAGTGAGGTGGGTAGAGTCTGTCCCCTCTCAGCAACTTGCAAGGAGGAGAGACAATGTTCTAATGAAGCCCACAAATGGGAAAAGGTAGTAGAGAGCTCTTTGTAAGTGGATCAGGGAGGAGATCCAGGAAGATCTTAAGGAGGAAGAAAAGGCATATGGACAGTGCTGGTTAAAAAAAAATACCTCAAGAGGTTTCAAGTCAGTGATCTCTGATTGACTGACCAATTGCCTCAGGGCTTATTCCCAGCAAGAGCAGGCATAGACGGGTATAGACTATTTTCCAGATCACACTGAAATGCTGAATATAAGTCTGAAGAAGAGAGCTGAAAGCAGGGAAGTGGGAAGGACTCAATGATACAGGGGCTGGTCTGCAGTGTTTGTACTTTGCGTGTTTCATCTCTCTTCCCTAATGAGTCAGCAGCCAATTAAACATTAACTTTCAGGCCTGTCTGCACAAAGAAATCACCTATTAAATCCTAATATTTTAAGGAAGTTTAAGTAGGGCAGGAAGAGGCAAATTTGGATTTGGCTGCAACACTAAATCAAGTTAAACCACCAACACAGGGCTGGCCAGGCAAGAAGGAAGATGTAAATGGAAGCTGAGGGATGTGATTGCTGCAGCACAGATGTGGCTCAGAAATACTTCCAAGATACTTTGGAGCCTTCACAGGTGGATGCTGCAGGAGCTAAATCCTAACAGCATCTCTGTCAGCTGCCCCTCCTGCTGTGGCAAACCACAAACTGCATGGCCAAACAGAAAGCCCGAGCTTGCTGATGCTGCAGAGAGGCAAGGAGCTGGCACTTTGAAATTCCTTTTTTTTTCTGATGATGCATCCCACAGCACTGCACGGCTGGCAGCTTTAGGCCTCTTTAGTCAACTATTTACTTTTGGTATTCTTAGCTGGTTTTTTGGGCAAGTGTGTTGGTGGTTTTCTGTGACTGCACCTAAGTGAGCACTCAGCATGCTGGCATTTACCAGGTTTTGCATGTTTTTTTCCTTCCCCAGATTAACTGAGACGGATGGAGAAACAACCTGATATTCATGCCAGACAGTACAAATCCCTTTACTGCTTCATGAAAATTGTTGATTTTCTACCTCCAACCATTTTAATATCTTGTGGTATTTTTTGGAGGGAAAAAAAAAGCAACAACCAACCCTGTAAGTTTGTCCTAGCTCTGTATTGGAGCAAACTGCTTATAACTGTAAAAGATTTAAGTCTGCGTCACTTGTTCAGACCATTACAATTCCCTTCTGTTTTCCTTGCAAAGTCTCTAGGGAGATGAAAGAAAACTGCCCTTTAACGTGTAACCAGGAAAGAAATTACATGGGTCTTTACAAATTCTCTCCATACAGCTGGGACAAATTACACCTGAAAGACTGCTGTAAGGGAAGGTACCTGGCAAGGGTGAATTTCTTTCTGGATGAATGTTCCTCATCTGGAGTGAATTAGTGAGGAAATCAACATTTATTGGGGAGGGGAGAGAAGAGAGACTCCAACAACGCTCAAATCACTAAGTTGCGTTTAAGTCTCATGGCTAGGTTTCTGACAGGCGCTGATGCTCCTATTCTCTGTTAAGGGAACTGCTGCTAAAACACTTAAAGGACTGTAGGGTGACACCAAGGCACAGATTATCTGTGACTGATGGCGGGGCCGCCGGCACCGCCGGGGAAAAGGAGGTCTCTGCTCCGTTCTTCAGCTGCCTGAGGGATGGGTGACAAGGATTCGCCATCCTCTTCGAGGCGGGGGCCGCGACCGCCTGCCTGCCTGCCTGCCTTACCGCTCGCTTTGGGGACGAAACGAAGGAGGTCTCGGGCCTTCTCCCCGAAGGAGCCGCTCCCCTCCTTTCCCGTGCCGGGAAAGGCAGCCCGGGGCAGCGGCGCCCGGGCTGGAGCCAGGCGACCCCAGCGACAGCGGAGCGAGGGGTGGGGAGGGGAGGCGGCCCGGCGGCATCCCCGCCCCGGGGGACGGCGTTCGGCTGGTGGCCGGGCTTTGATCCCCGCGGAAGGTGCAGGCGGAGAACGGCGGAGAAGCGGGTGAGGGTCCCTGCGAGGGTTTGGGTTTGGGTTTATTTGTCNTGGCAGGAACTGCGTGTGTTTGAGATGGGTTTGGGCTTTGTTCAGGGGTGGTGCTCTCTCAGGGAGCTGCGCGGCTGGCTCCGACGCACACTGGGGTCGTCGTGGCTTTACATCAGCAAAGCTTGACATTGGCACGGCAGGTGGACCTTCAGGGTTTTGTTATTTGGGGTGGAGATGGGGCTGTGTGTGGTTGGTTTGTTCTTTGTTTGTTTGTTTGTTTTCCTTCTTTTTTTTTCTGCTACGTGGAATCCGAATTTAAGCCTTGTAGAGTGGCTTTTGCTCCCATCAGAAAGGTAAAGGTTTAGAAAAGGGATCAGAAATGAGCACGTGACTCAGGAAGACTTGTGAAGGTGGATGTGCCTTCCTCCTGGTCTGCTTGCCAGTTGCTCATCTAAACATCTCTTAATTCACCGTCAAGCGGTCGTTTAGGTTGAAGATGCTACGCCCTACCAGCTTGCTTTTCTGCTGTACGTTCTGGGGTGCATTTCTGCTTTGATGGTTACCAGTACAGCTCTCATTTTACACTGCCTTCCATACCAACCAGCTAGTTTGCTTTTTGGAGGAGCTGTACAAATTGTATTCAGCTTATACTTTCATTTTCTGCAGGGGAGGCGGAACCAGATTTCTGTTGTATTTAGTAAGAGAGTTTAAGCTAGTGTGCTTATTCCTAATATGTGCAAGTACAGTTATTCCCACTTCCATCATTTGGCCCGCTCCAGTTTCTGCAAGTGACAAAACGAAGAGGTAAAGTGGGTGAAACGGGAAGAAATTAAGCCTTCTGAGACTTAAAACCAAAACATTTCTTTCAGTCACTGAAGTTTGTTCCTTTTACTGCTGGACAAATAAGTTAATTAGAAATTGAAGGGAACACCAAACAGTAAGAGGAAAAGCTCCAATTCTGCATATCTAGACAAAGTACTACCAAGGTTGTTTAAGCACCAGATGAAGAGGCTTAGGGTTGATTTTCAAGGGTAAAAGCAGCATTAGCATGCTGGCCAGCATGTTAATGGATATTTATGGATAGGCATCTGTATACAGATTTGGGCTTTTGAAAAAATTATTTAATTTTCATACTTCTGAGTTTCTTTTTGCTATGGGGATATAGTTTTTTTGGGTTTTTTTTTTTCATTTTGTTTAACTTTTTGGACCAGGTTGCCTTACTCAATGGTGTGGATTTCCTGTTCAGCATCAGGATTTTCTGTCCACCTTGTTTCTTAAATACAGTTTCCAGGTTAAATCCTCATCGTATCTACCGAGGATATAACAACAAACATTAAGGGGTTTTTAAGTAATGTTATCAGTTTTTCTTCAGCTTAGTGTCTGAAAATGTTTGCCTTTGTATGATTACCCAGGCAAATGAGTTTGAGAATTCAGAAATACCTCTACCCTGTATCTCCTGACCCTGTGCAGCTGAACCGTGGGAGTCATGATGCCAAACTGTGCTAGGGGAGATGAGTATGGTTATAATTCAGTTGTTTTGAAAACATGCTTGAATAACCAGTGCTTGGGAGTCAAAAGGTTGCATAATTACACTGCTTTCATTTCACTTGTGTAATGCAAACCAGGATACTGCATTTGTGGGTGTGATTAGAATTGCATAACATTTATGTTAAGGTGCTTCTTAATGTCCTCTTGATTTAGGCTTTTATTTTTTTTTTTTTTAGTTACCATTGGGCTACATTAGTCCTATTCTACTGATGTTTTTCTTCAAGTATTCTTACTTCTAAAGAAGTTACAGTGCTCTTTAAAGTCAAATGCTAATCTGAGTTGCTGTCTGGCATCCAACCATTAATTGCTTTAGGATCAGTTTTCTGCTTTGAGGGAATTAGGGAAAGCATGGTGGACACATGGTATCCTTTCTGCAGTCCTGGGCTGATGGAATTGGCATGGTGCTGGCGTGCCAGGAACTCTGCCCCTGTTGCTGGGACTCCTGGCATGGCAAACACTGATTCCTTTCTGCATGGTTGCGGTGCCAGGGATCAGACATGACAACATCATACCTTCCAGAAAGAGAAATAGTTATTTATTATCTAAAATGTCAGTTTTAGGCAATAAAACTAAAACAGTCAGGACTTGTGTATTCCAGACACAGCAACATAAAAGTGGTTAAGAGCAGAGTTTGTAGCTAAGGAACTTTTGCTGGTTCTGAGGTGCTGGAGTTTAGTTTGTATGTTACAAAATTTGGTATGATGGAAAGTTTTTTGTTTTGTTGGTTGGTGTTGTTGGTTTTGGTTTTTTTTGTTTTTTTTTTGTTTTTTCCCCATGAGCAGTATAACTCATGGTTGACATATCTGTTGCTTGATCTTATAAAATCACATCAGTTTCACCCCAGCATAAGTGAGGAAAAAAGGAGATAAAGGTGTTACTGTCTGCTTAATGAGGAGTGAAGGCAAACATGTTGTAATATGCTCCAAAACTGCTGCAGGCTAGTTCATTAATTTTCTGAGAAATTTTTGTGCCAGCAGCTTTTAGTTTCTTCACAGCCTTATTCTTTCTTCCCATTTTTTCACTGCTGAGGAGGAACACCATCCAGTTTTGCTATGCTCAACCCCAGCGCTTGGGTTTGCTCTGTAGCCTGTGTGGAGGTGCTGGAACCTCCAGACAAAGAGCAGGTGTGTATCTAGTTCCTGTCTCCATGTCACTGTCGGGGACAGATGCTACTTGCACCATGTATCTGTACAGAGGGATGTGTCTAGCAAGGCAACTTGTGCTGCCCAAATATTTCTTTCAACAAAAGTTTCTCTGACAAGGCAGCTGTGGGCTGAGCAGAAGAGTTTCATTGTCTTATTTGCACCACATTACATTAGTGGAGGACTAAAAGTGTGGCTTGGTGTGGCTGTACATGCTCAGTCTATAGTCCTGTTGCTAGTTGTGCCTGTCGTCTTGGGCAAACCCCTCTCAGATTCCTTTTCCATAATATGTTGCTGATATTTTCCATATTGCTTTGAGCTTTTAGCATTTATGTTGCCAGGGTGGAGTGATCATTTTGGCTGAATGGTGCTATAGAAGTGGAAAATGTATACCTTAGCATCGTAGAATCATAGAATAGTTTGAGTTGGAAGGGACCTTCCACATCATCTAGTTCCAATTCCCTCCCCTGCCATGGGCAGGGACACCTCCCACTAGACCAGGCTGTTCAAAGCCCCACCCAACCTGGCCACTTCCAGGGATGGAGCCTCCACAGCTTCTCTGGGCAACCTGTTCCAGTGTCTCACCAGCCTCATAGTGAAAAATCTCTTAATAATAGCTAATCTAAGTCTACCTTCCTCAAACTAGTGCTGCGACATGATGTGGTAGGCACAGGGCTCTGACTGTCATCAAGCCTGCCCTGGTGTCTCCACAGTGAAGAAACATCATGGCAAGGTGCTTGGCGCTGCCCGCAGGTGAGCAGCCACCAGGAAAATGCCCGCAAATTTTTAATTGCAAAATCAGTCTTTTTGCAGATTCAGATACTTGTTTTGTTTCTGTCTGTGTGACAAAGAGTCATCCTGCCGATCTCCCCCATGTTTGCTCCAAGCACAGCTCCGTGCTGTGCATGTGCTGACCACACTTGTCTGGAGTGACTTGTGGACCTGTTTGCTGTCCCATTCTGGTTTTGTTGTGTCCCCCTTCCTGTGCACGAATTTCAGCTGTGACATGCTTGCTGGAGACTGGGATCTTAAAAGTAAGTGATTGCATATCATTGTAGGTATTAAAAAATGGCACTGCCAGGTTCCAAGGTTAGAAACTGTCCACTACTCTGTAGTTTATTTTCTTAGCTCACAAGTGAAAATAGGTTATTCCTCAGCAAAATGCCTCAGCAAAAAAAGGTCATTCCCCTGCAAGAGGATGTGAGGTCACACTTTAGACGATACTGTACAGGGCTGCATGATTTGTATTTTATGTAGACCTTGCCACCTAACTTTCCAGTTTTTAGGCAGTTTGTGCAAATTTTGAGGTGTCAGGGAACCATTGTCTCTGTGACTGACGTTCAGAGTGCTTTGCTTTGAAGCTTCTCTTAGCATCAAAATGTCTGTAACAATACCAAAAGTGCATTAGCAACAATAATGTTGTGCTTTTTACAAGCCAAGAACTTTCACACAGAACATTCTGGCTTTTTGAATCACGTATTTATGAAATGTTTTACTAGCTTTCACTTCGGTATTACACTGAATGTTAAAACTGAAATTTAAGTTATCTCAATGAAAGGTAAAACTGATTGCAATGTGCCTTTTTTTTGCATAAGATTTTAGGCAAGAGGACGCTGGTAATGTACTCACAAAAAATGGAAAAGAACTTCTATGAACATGAGCTAATTAAATAATTCCAGTTTGAAACTGTTGCTTTTTAAAAAATGAAGATAGAGCAGGGTTTAAACACCCCAGCTGCTGCCATCCTAATAGCATTACCTCTGCAGAATAAAGCTGAAGTTTTGACTTTCATCAGGCTGGACATTTAGAGGCAGGGGGAGAAACATGCAAGACCAAGTCCTGTCGTTTGCACTCAGAGTGATGGCTTCATTGCTTTGCTTTCTGTTGGCCTTCCCTTCTGCTTCTAATCTGTTTTGGAAAGAGGGAGAGAGACAAGTAAAACTCTCAAGCAAATGAATAATCCAGCTGGCATAACCTCTGCACATATCTAATGGGAAGGCAGGTTTTGTGATCTGATGCATCACCAGGAGATATGAAAAAATTGTGTGTGCTTATTAATCCATATGAAAAATGCAGAACTCTGCACGCAACAGGCAGATCCTGGTATGCTTTTGGAGAGGGCTGTGCTCTGAAGGCAGAGATAAAAATCCCCTGTGTGGAGATGTGAATGACAAGCTGCGTGAATGCAACCTGGTCAAAGAGGGCTGGCTTTCAGAGCATGGTCTTTACAAGACCCTCATGGCAGATGTACACACAGCCTGTAAGAATTAGCCCTGTGACTGATGCTGCTTAGACAATAAACAATCTCAGATGAGTTGGTCATGGGTTTTTCTGCTTGTCACGGGTCACTTGATTCTACCCCTGCCCAGGCCATCACCTGGGATAACTGATTATAGACAGTTAGAAACTTAAAATTCCTTGGACTGTCCTTCAGTGTGTGCCCACCCAGACAACTGACATTTTTTGCTTCTCTCTCCTCTGAACCACAGCACTTGAGCAAGGGATGCCTCAAGGCATCAAACCACTGCTTAAGAATGAGCCAGCTGATGACCACTGAGGGAGTCACCTGTGGGGTGTTTTTTGCCCAGGAATGCTGCCAGTGGAGTCCAATAAGTGGCTTGTTTTCCTCTATGCTGCTTGCATGGAGAGTTTTCTATGTTGGTTTCTGTTGACATGCCCTCTTCCTCGGCCCAGGTGTCTTCCACCCTCCTTATGAGCATGTGAACGGCTCCTCTGCTTTGCTACTTGCATCCTACCTCCAGTGCCAATGTGGTGGCTGCTACTGTGGGTGTTGCGGCAGTCTCAGAGCCCAGCAGTCCCTTCCTTTGAGGTGATGGGCTCAAGAAGGTCCTACTCCTCCTGCATAGCAGTGACCCTGATACCTGCACTGCTGGGGGTCTGGGCACGTGTCCAGACAGAGTCCCACAGTGGAGAGTGCTGGGAGGGAATAGCCACTGCTTCAAACTCTGCCTGTAGAGACCTGAAGGGGTCCTGCCTGGGGTACCACACAGCCTCGTTAGTGCCTAATGACTGCACATCCTGGCAGGGTTCGGCTGTAGGTACAAGTCTTGTACTGTCTAGCAAATAAGATTTAAAAACAGGAGGAGGAAAATAACTCTTATTGCTAAGTAAGACTTAAACTATTTTTCTCCTTGGACAAAGCTTCAGTTATCCAGACAAATCAACAGAAAAACCTGAGATGTTTGTATTACTTAGCCTATCAGCTAAACTTAAGTGTAAGAATATATTCAGGAGGAAACTATTTTCTTTACTCTGTCAGTTTCGATTCAGCACAGCAAAAACTAATAAAATTATACAAGACATTTTGAGAGTTGTGTTTGCAAATAGATAAAGCAGAAACAAACATGAGCAGCTTTAGGTATGACTCAACATGCAGCTCAGCAGCAGGCGAAGAAGGAACCTTAGAGTGGGCTTATTTCAAATAATAGATTTAGTGCATTTACGCAAGTTCTGTTTGAAGTATACAAGCATTAAATAGCAATTCCGAATGAGGAAAGTTTTTTTTTCCACATTAAAAGAAATTAATCATTGCAGTAGCAGAAATTTCAGAGGTTTCTTCTTTAAAAGGAGGTTATTTTATTTTTTCATTATTTTTTACTCATACTTAGGAATAAGAGCTTTAAAGAGATGCTGGGTTTTTATGGCATGAAATACTTTTCATGTATTGCTCTGGATTGTAAATTCTCTGAAGGTTCCTCTCATGTTTTTTCTTATATAAATGGAAGTGTAGCTGAGATTTATTCATCTGAAGGTCCTGGATGAAGCACCCTGTGACTTAAAAAGGAAGCTGAATTATACAGGAGATCAGGAACTGAACTTTCCTTTTGTTCTTGTAAGCATTTGGAGGGAGGGAAAGGGTATGTGCAGACAGGGCATGTGTTAATAGCTTGATTATATAGAGGAAATTGTTTTTGTAAAGGTAACTCTAATGGGGTATTTTTTAGATATTCACTTAGTAGGTAAGAATGCATTCCGCTTATTGCCACAGCGTAGGAATAGGTAGGTGTCACAACTGGATAGATACTTTGACGGCAGCATTTCAGGTCCCATTGATGAAGGTTTCCAGCTTTTCTACTCTTTGGAGAAAGAGGACAAGGGCTGAGGGAGCACTTGAGATTCCCACACAGGGCAGCTTTGTAAATAAAACCTTTCTTTAAAGTGGTGGGCCTCAGTGCTACCAAAACTATCCGTTTTCTAGGTAATTGTGTGATCCTAGTTATGGTTTGGGGCTAGGATTGTGTTTTGTTATTTTTTGGAGTAGAAGTTGAGATCTGATTAGTAGACATGGTTGAACTTCTGATAAGTCAGTGATGATTGCCATCTTTGTCTCTAAATGATTCTCTTCCTCTTCTTATGCCAAGTAGAGATCCTCATCTCCAGCTGTTATGTTAAAACAGGCAAAGAAGTTTTTCTTAAGTCGACAATGCTTTGCTTTGTAAAGGAAGGGTTTTGTAATTAAATAATTACTGAATTAAGTAGTGCTTGCACATGCCATGTTTTGTGCTTGATGTGTTCTGTTTTCTGTAGTTTATTTTTCTGGCATGAGGCTGATAATAAACTGGGAAATCAAAGTCTTTGTAATCACTTGGTATTATGTAAAATGGTATGTTTCTCTCTTCTAAGATGCTGTGGGTTGTAATCTGTTGTAGGTATTGAATGTTTATAATTAATATCTTTTTGCTCTGTCTGCCTCTTGGCTTAATGTGTTGAGATGTATGTGCACATGTGTGCATCTGTGCATCATGTTGATGGATGCTTTGTAAGGATGTTTGCTTGTTTTCCCTTAAAAGAGGAAGATAACTGATTTTGTAACATACCTCAGTATTGATACTACATAATCTGAGAAACAAAGTGATGTGCAACTGTGCAGAGAGCTCTGCAGGTAGACTTGGATGTCTGTGCCAAGACTTGTGTCTTTCAGTTGAGGGCTGTCTCTTCCTAGCTCTGGGTCTGAGAGAGGAGGGGAGGAGGTGGGATATGGGTGGACAGCAGGAACAGGGGAATCCCAAAGTCTGTCTCCCTCTTTGAAGGAGGGGATACCTGCTATTCAGGAACTAGGAACATAGTGTTATGTGATGTGAGTATGAAACTTGGCCACTTTATGATAACAAGTACTATGGTTCTGCTTTCAGTACCAAAAAGACTGTGAAGAACGATGTCCTGAAAAGGCGTCATATAGGCAGCTTTTAATTTTGGAAGATGCTCAGTTGTGTTCCTGATGGCTTGTTACAGAGAAGGAAGGAGAAGGCAAAAAGTGGAATGTGACACACCAGAGTATTGGATTATGCTTCAGCACTGCATATAGTGCTGCCTGATAGTTCCCAAGCTGATCCCTCACACTTTGTTTCATCAGTTACGTGTTTTGTAGGTGGCAACCTTTAAAACATTGTGAGGGTGCTAAATGCGGAGCTAATCCTTTAGACACTCTTCTTGAGTTACATGTGAAAGGAGATCTTGCAGATGTTTCTTGCTCATGTTTGGTGGTTGGGTTTTTTTTTTTCTGGCTTTTTTTCTTTTCTTTTTTTTTCTTTTTTTTTTTTTTTTTTTCCCTTCCCTGCCTCTCTTGCTGACTTTGTGGGTGTATAAAAGTTTGGCCTTAGCAGGAAGCTGATAATGTGGCATGAAAAGAAAATATGGTGTACCTCTTGCAGTGTAAGATAAACACTGCTATCAGCTCCTACTTCAGCACCATTCAAAGCTCTGTTCATCCAAATTTCTGCTTGGAGCTGTTTTAGAAGTCCCAGGTCTTTATGGTCTGAGAAGGGAGAAGAGTTGGTCCTCCCTGTGCCTGCAGGGATGCTCATGGTAATTCTTCAGAGAGATGTGAGCTGCAGCAGCCGGTTGCAGCACCAACAGGCTGTCACTGTCTCTTGAGCAACAGGTTGAATTGTGCCTGTATCCCAAGGAATGCATTAGGTTTAAAAATCCGTGGGTTTCTTTTACC
>VZRU01018561.1:218017-233224 GCA_013398155.1 Pedionomus torquatus
CCCGTACATTATTAATTAATTGCTGTTCAGTTTCTGAAGAATTTTGAAGGGGGCAGAGAGGGGGTGGAAAGATCTATTTTAAACTGCCTTCTTCTTTAATTCATGTCTCATTTGTGATGTATTTTTACCAGTTGTACTTTGTGATCCAGCTACCACTTCTAAATGTCATTTACTTGAATAAAAAATGTAATTACATTTCTAAGTGTGACAGGAGCACTGAAAGTAGTAACTGAATCGCAAAGCACTGTTTGAACAGCAGCTTTCCCATGACAGGAGTGAGGGTTTATGAAGTCCAGGGTATGTTGTAATACAAATTTAACAAAAATATACAAAAATAACTTGTTTGCAGGTTTTCCCACCTCCCATTAGGCTTTTTATTAGGGAAATACCTACTTACAGATCTCCCATACTAATTAAAAATGGTTGAACAATATTAAGTTATCTCATGTTCTCTTGACATTGATTTGTGTTTTTGAGTGAAATCAGTAAGCCAGCACTTCCCATCACTGCTTGAAGAATATCTGCTCCTGTGCCTTGAAATGGGGCTTCTTGGACTCCAGTTTGGCAGGTTTAATACCATCACAAGCTTTTTCAAAAGATTGTTTGACTTAAAAGTTCATGTTGATGCAAACCTCTCATCCTTTTGCCAGTAAAAGAGGTAAAGGAAGAAATTTTGCATTCACATTTATTCCTGGTTTTCAATAAAGAAAAGTATATGTCATTTAAAGAGATGGAACATCTCTTACTTTTTATAGTCCCAGTTTCTTCAAAACCAAAAGAGGGACCATGCGGTCATTTTAAGTAATGAAATGAAAGTCTGCTGGATCTTCCTTTTGATACTGTATGTTTTAATTGGTGTTAATCAATTCTATGTGAATCATCGTCTGCTTTGATACAACAGTGTAACAATATAAATCTAGAATTCCTACTGATCCATTTGTAAGCCTTCAGGTTCCATTCTAGTTAGCAGAAGGTTCAAGTTATTTAGTTTGCTGAGGTTTTTCCATCACTGATGCCTTTTTCCTAAAGAAGAGAGAGAAAAAATTGTGATCGGTTGATTATTGTCTGTTACTAATTCTCAGTAGTAGTTCTCTAGGTAGCAATTTGGGGCCTTATTAAGAATGTGCCTATTGGTGCCCATCGGCAGTAAGAGTGTGTGTGTGTGCACTGTACATGGAAGTATCCCAGTGTTTCCATGAGCTATGCTATTTTTTGAACCTTACAGCTGATGTTTTGCTCTCTGTTACTTGGCATCAGTAATAAATGCTTCCTGCAGCTTTGGGTTTTTGGTCTTTTTGGTTGCTTATGAATGTGTGTCTTGGTTTTTCCTACTAGTGTGTGCAGGCATAACCCCTGGTCATGATTTGGGCTGGGCTGGCCACTAAAACAAATGACAGATGTTCTCTTTTACCTCTCTCCTCTTCAGAGATGAGAAAAAATGAGAATGAGAGAAACTTATGACTTGAACCTAAACTACTATAAGGAAATATTAATAACAGGAGAAAGATCATTAAAAAATAATGAAAAATATATATTGAAATATATATATAAAGGAAATACATATAATAGTGAAATACAGTATATATAAAACTGTATCAAGCTCCCAGGATGATGATCGTGTCACTAGCAGGAAAGTCCAAGACTGGACTAGATTTCACATCTGGATTCAGATCAGAATCAAAGGCAGATGAACAGACAGTCCTTCTTGGATGCTGGCCGTTGAAGAAAAAGATCTGACCCTTTGGTCCCTCAGCTTTTATACTGAGCATGGGGAAGATGGAATACCCTGTTGATCAGTTTTGGGTTGCCTGTCCTGTCTGCTCGTCTCCACAATCTTCTGCTTCCAGCAGACCCCTCCACAATCTTCTGCTTCCAGCCCTCCAAGGGTACAAATAATGACATTAGCTGACCTTGGCTGTTATAGCAATAGGTATAAGCAAGAACCTCTCTGCATACCATTCCTTGGTATTCACCATAAACAACAGGCCTTATCTCTGCTAGAAGGGGATACTGTCTGAAAATATACTGTTTATTTCAGAGAGTTAGAAGAGATTTAATTGAAAAATAAAATTACTGAGAATAAATGTGGTTATGTTTTACCTTAAACCAGGACACCCCTGGTTGTGCCAGGAACACAGATGTTAGTGCANATGAATGTGTGTCTTGGTTTTTTCTACTAGTGTGTGCAGGCATAACTCCTGGTCATGATTTGGGCTGGGCTGGCCACTAAAACAAATGACAGATGTTCTCTTTTACCTCTCTCCTCTTCAGAGATGAGAAAAAATGAGAATGAGAGAAACTTATGACTTGAACCTAAACTACTATAAGGAAATATTAATAACAGGAGAAAGATAATTAAAAAATAATGAAAAATATATATTGAAATATATATATAAAGGAAATACATATAATAGTGAAATACAGTATATATAAAACTGTATCAAGCTCCCAGGATGATGATCGTGTCACTAGCAGGAAAGTCCAAGACTGGACTAGATTTCACATCTGGATTCAGATCAGAATCAAAGGCAGATGAACAGACAGTCCTTCTTGGATGCTGGCCGTTGAAGAAAAAGATCTGACCCTTTGGTCCCTCAGCTTTTATACTGAGCATGGGGAAGATGGAATACCCTGTTGATCAGTTTTGGGTTGCCTGTCCTGTCTGCTCGTCTCCACAATCTTCTGCTTCCAGCAGACCCCTCCACAAGCCACAGACTTATGCCCTAGTTCGGTACAAATAATGACATTAGCTGACCTTGGCTGTTATAGCAATAGGTATAAGCAAGAACCTCTCTGCATACCATTCCTTGGTATTCACCATAAACAACAGGCCTTATCTCTGCTAGAAGGGGATACTGTCTGAAAATATACTGTTTATTTCAGAGAGTTAGAAGAGATTTAATTGAAAAATAAAATTACTGAGAATAAATGTGGTTATGTTTTACCTTAAACCAGGACACCCCTGGTTGTGCCAGGAACACAGATGTTAGTGCAGCACATGAGTAGAAGCTGACAGAAGATCCGTCTGCCATCTTGTATGAAAAATGTTTACAGCAGTGCGAGTTTTGTGTAAATGGGAACTAGCACCCCAAAAGCTTCTCTGATTTCTTCTTTTTAAAGTTTATTAACACCTTTTCCTTTACAGCTCTTAACTTGCCATGTGTTCGTGGGAGAGACAAGGTCTGGGTCTTGCCTCCAGACAACTTGCATATGACATCCTGTAATAAAACTTCTTCAAACAATAGAATATTGGAAAAGGCCAAATATGATCACTGTTCTATACATATGCAACAGCGCTTGTAAAAATGTATGTGTAATTGTTTATCTTGTTGCCAAGGTGGGGATTCCTCTGTAACTCTATGACTAGATAGTTGTCCACAGTGCACAGGTTTAACTTCCTTGAAAAACTTAAGCCCCTCTTAAATTTCCTGTTAAAGCCAGGAGGGGAAGAAATTTAACTGACATAAAACTGTGTTGAATGAGTAATTCCCTTTGTGGACTCTCTGGAGAAGGATCTTTTCAGCCTTCTCTGGGGATGCCTTTGTAAAAAGTTGAGTTCTCTTTTCTACTAAATCAATCAATAAATTAATAATAGAGCACAGCTGCTGATCTTAAACTGTGGGAATTTCCTATATGCACATTTCAGCCAGAGGATAAATTTCTCACTTAGAAAGGCACACACTGCCTTTGTCTACTCTTCAATCTCCAGGCTCTCTCTCAATCCCAGGGTTTCTTATCAACAAAAGACAACCAAAACCTTCCCTCACCTCGCTGGGATGCCAACAGAAACTTGTCTGATTTGTCTGTGAAACATGCAGACTAGGGTGTGAGAGCACACCCCCTTTGTGATGATCTTCAGAGCTTTCTTACCGAATCCCCAGGGAGGAGCTTTGTTTGGAGTCTTAAATTGACCCTAAACTTGCCCAAATTCAGGCAGGAACATTCCTTTAATTCCCCTGGCAGTCATATGATGCTTTGTCAGCTAATATTGCCTTATATGGCCTGTTTGGAGACTACAACTCCCAGGAACCTCCAGTCTTTAAAACTTTGACTTAATGGCAAAGTAATGACCATACAGGTCTCTGGATATGCACATCCTGGAGCAAAATTATTTTTCCTTTGGTTATTGAACAGTTGCTTTGATATCAGTCTTCCTGTGAGTCCATTGTAACGATATATATAGCCTCCGCCGTGTGGAGGAAAGCTTGGAAACGTGAACCACATGTACCCAAAACCCTAGAAACTTGAACAACTAAGTATATTTATTAAGTATATAAAATATAGTCACCTTTAACATTTCATGTTTTGTGTTTCATTTGGGGGTGGTGTCCTGCTTGGATCATTATTCTTTTTGTAAAAAAAACCAAAAAACCCAAACCCAAACAAAGAGAAACAAGTGTTGCAAAAGAGTGACAAGATTTTTCTTCTCTCTCTTTTTACCCCTATCTTAGGAAGGCATGAGGTGCGGTCCTGGACAACAGTTGCCAAGCAATCCTTGTGTCTCATGTGGCAAAAAGTGAAAGTGCAGCTAATGTTAAGCATGTCTTTCCTTGTGGCTGTTTGTTGGTATTGCAGGAGACTGTACAGCTTTTTAGCACAGCTATTGAAACGGTAGGTTTTTATTATTCAGACTTTAATCTTCAGTGCTGTTGCCTGTTTCAGTAAATATTGACCTTTGACCACTCCTCTTTGACACCTGTTTTATCATTTGGATTTCAGGTGGAGCAACTACCTTCAGAGAAAACTCATAAGTAATCTTTTTGTTTTAATTCTGTATTCTTTAATCCCCTCCACCACTGCTACCCTTTAAATGCAGAACAGCAGAAGGTAACTAATCTGTAATTTAATCTTGATTTAGGGAATGTCAGTGTGCTGACAGAAGTTGATCTGCTTGGTTATAGTGTGAGAGAATGGAAAGAAGAGACAAAGCAGGCCAAACACATGAGGGAGGTAAGAATTAAAATTTAATTTCTCCTTGAAGATGAGGGAGAAGTTTGTGGAAAAGGAATAGCACTCCCAGCACAAGCAGCTGCTTCAGCTACCAGGGCATGCAACATTGTCTGGCTAAAGGAAAAGCAAAAGGGAGAGTGTGAACATAAGTCTAGATAAAGAGTGCAGTAGAGAAGGTCAAACTATAGATGGGATTTTAGCCATGCATGTTCTGCAAATTTCCCCCTGTAGCACTGATGATCCACATGATGTCTTCTTCAGGAAAAGTCATCTCCAGTGCTGCAGCCCAAATAATTTGGTCTTGGGCACTGCCTGTCAGCCAGCCTTTGATCTAAGGCAAAAGCTCATGCTTCAGGAAGGAAAGAAACAACACACCCATTTCTCTTCCAAGCTCCCTGTGACAGCAGCCAGTGCCTGGCATCCTCACCAGCTGCCACTGAGGCCCTTGTCTGGCTGCGTTGGCCACAGCTGACAGCAGAAGCTCACATCTGGCCTGTGCCAGATGTGAGCTTCTGCCTTCAACTGTGGCCATTGTGCCAGATGTGAGAGGACCAGTGCCATCCTCTGCCTTCACACAGCCCCCGTCTGCTCCTGCTCTGCACACTGGGACTCATTGTGCTCCCTGGCTGAGGCATTTCTGTGCCACTGTCTTCCCCTGACCTGGCATCTTCCTCTGCCTGAGGCAAGTCTGACTACACCAGCAATTTCTGCTGCCTCATATCACACATAGCTAGGACTATCAAGCTCCTAATGTCATAGTTAACATCTGTGTCATCTTCTGTGCCCTGATCAGCTGCTGCCTGGGGTGCACAGGGAGGTAACAGTCTCTGCTACTTGTGGCCATCAGCTAATATTTGGTGTAACTCTTTTCCCATTCACTTTATTCTTTTTTTTCTTGTATGGTTTTTGTTCCTTTCCACGTAAGGTTTTTTTTGGGGTGGTTCTATTATTTTATGTAATTTTTTTTCCCTCTTATATCTTTGAGCTGCTGGCCATGACCATCTTAATTGTTACACTTCCCCTTGGATTTTTATTTAATTTCTCTTACTTTTAAAAAATGAAATAGTTTCTCGCAGTATAGTAAGTTACCTTCCTAACTGTGAGTCAAGGTGACAGTTGTGCTGCAGTGAACTGGGCTCTAAGTCATGGCTTGCTGAACTCCTGAGCCAAGGACCCACTAAATTAATGGTTCACCAGTGCTAGCTACACTGCTTTCTGTCACCTCACCAACATGTTATTCAGTTGTGTACGGTGTGTG
Organism: Pedionomus torquatus; assembly: GCA_013398155.1. NCBI lineage: Eukaryota > Metazoa > Chordata > Aves > Charadriiformes > Pedionomidae > Pedionomus > Pedionomus torquatus. Next base: position 224,226 of record VZRU01018561.1, read on the forward strand.
TATATGCCTACACCCTATAAACTGAAATGGCAGGTGCGCTTCCTGCAAGAGCTGTGTATATTAATGCATGTGCAATGGGCTATCGGTAGCTCTAACAGAGGCAGCGTGACAGGGGCCATGACAGGAGCAGCAGTGCTCTCTGAAGGGCCCTGACCAACTCCTTGGTGCTGGAGCAGTACTACATTATCCGAACTCATGAAGGGCATGGGCCTCCAGGAGCAACATGTGTTTAGAGCTCTCTGTTTAAACTGTGCTAAGCCTTAGTCACCAAGGTAGACTCAAAGACCATGGGCTGGATTTTTACTTTTCCCATAAAATCTATAGCTAAAGTAGCTATACTGGTAGTAGATGGGTAGTATCTGCTATAAACAAAATCCAATAAAAAAAAAAATCCAATCTAGTGAATAAGCTAACTGTGACATTACATCCTTGTATCCTTATCCTCATGGTGTGGCATTTCAGACAGGACAAATATAGTACTGGGTCCATATTTCTGATTATCTGATGATGGTGGGAGACTGACATGAGATGCTGAGAGAGATCAGAAAGGCAGAGAGGACAGAAGATGTAGTAGTAATGAGAGGCACCAACTAGCCATCTGCACTGGCAGCAGCTGTGGGGCTGAACTTAAAGGTGCTGCTGATGGCAGTCTGATGGATCAGCTCTTCAGGGAGCTTCCAGAAAAGAAAGCTACCCTTGCCTTGGTCCTGAGTAGTGCACGGGATCTGCCTTAAACGTTGCTTTCTAATTCCTGTTGCTGTTCTCTGTAACAAGAGATAGCATGTACCAATTTTCAACATCCATGTAAGAACAACAAAGCAAAAAACTTATTACAATTGCATCTACTTACAGACAAGTCAGCTCCATAAAAATGAGGAATTATGTTAAAAAGAACCTAAAAGACATCTAAGAGACTTGAGTATTTACAGTCAGTATGTTTGACGTATATATCAGTTTAGTTCACAGTATTGGAATTGCAGAGCAAACACTTACCAAGAAGGACTTAGGGAAAGGTAAAACAAAGCTAGTAAGGCCAAACTGCAGCCTTTTTTTTTCTTTTTTTTTTTAGGAGAAAAAAAAAAAAAGATATTGTTCAAAAATCTAGAGTCATATCCAAATGATGAACAGAGAAAGGATCCAACTTTGCCAGATTAAATTAGGGAATACAGCAATGCCAAAAGTGTCCAGAACAACACACAACGAGGCCAAAAGTGATTTGGAGAAACAAATAATAAAAGACAGCAAAACTTCTAATAAATTTGCAAACACATACTGGACGACATGCCTTTCAGAAAGAAATATGCTAGATGATCAGAGCTGAACAAGACTCAGAGGAGTCTAGTGGATGACTGGTTGTATTAGAGGTTATCACAGTAAAGAGCACATTTTAGAATGAATTCTCATGAGATCCTTAACCAGCTTAATGTGTTTGCTGTCCCCTAAAAGGAGTAGTTCCTCACTTGTCTTGTCTCTACCTTCTCCTCACCTCATTTTAGCTAAACAGTCCCTCTGTGGTTTTTTTTGTGGTGGCTCTTATATCTTCAGTTGGACGTGGCCCACCAAGACATCTGAGCTTGCTGAAGCAGCAAGAAGTTCCCACAGCAGGAAGGATCCTGTAGGTTTACAATTAGCACGTCCAATGGAAAGTAAGAGCAGGGGAGACTGCGCAGACACGTGGTGTTGGAATGGGGCGAGCAAGCAACTGAGGTGAAAGGGGACCAGGAATTGAGACCATCTCCCTGCCCCCTTCAGGGTGCAAACTGAGACTTATGCAGCAGCCTGTAACTGCAGAGTCCTCTTTCTAAGGTAATTCTCTGCCAGTATCTTGGTCTGAATTGTCTCACCAAGGTCCCAGATGAGAGCCAGGGGTAATGCAGATGAAATACAGAGAGTGGAGCTGGAAGAAGGGCCATCCCCTTCAGCACAGGGCTACCAGATGTGTGCAGCCTAAGATCACCATTGCATGATGGATTCAGGTCAGTGTATGGAGATGTTTCAGCCAGAAGGAGTTTTCTCCAAGGTGCCTGTTCTTGCCCTTTTGCTGCTTCATCCCATGTGTCAGCAAGAGTTGTGAAGTGGTTGGGGTTAAAGCAGTCTTCGCTGATCTGTTCTGCTTTGGTTGACCATGTGAATGTTTACACTAGCAACAGTGGAAAGACTGGAGAAAGTTCCTGGGTTTGGAGAGAGTGCAGAATCACTCTTAAGGGCAGTGTAAGGTGTTTACAAAAACTATGAAGTTGGAACATCTTTGTGTATATAAAACTCATAAATGTACTTGCTCTTTCCCCTAGTCCCTTCTTATGAGTAGTTTGGAATTGGACTCCAGTTCAACATGGGTTTGGTTCATGTTTTAAAATGTTTATTGCTAATTTTTTTGGGTCTTTTTCTAGGCATATGAAGAATTGTTTTGGAGCTGTCATATCAAATATCTGCGACAAGTCAGGAAGGACAACTATAGTGTACTAAGAGCAGTGCTTTTTCAGATATTTAGCCAAGGCATTTATTTTCCATCATGGATGAAGGAGAGAGATATATTAAAGGTAAAATTCAGTTCCTAAATTAACATGATTCAGGTGGTGTTGCATTGCAGAAGGAAGCTTTTCAAAATGTGAAAATGTACGTGTTTTATATGGAAGTAGAAGAGAATCATTATCAGAAGTTAAAGAGAAGTTTTGCAAGCTATTTAAAGTACAACTAATTGAAAAAATGTCACTGATCTAAATGTAACAAAGTGAACGTAACTCTAAATGGTAAAATAAATAATAGCAAGTAGTTTATAAGTGTTACTGCCACCTTGCTAGATGTCACTCCTTTCACACAAAAAGATATTTTAATCCTCCTCGTCCATATTCATGCAAAGTCTAGTGGTCCATTTGGGAGCAGCTGAGCCTGTTACTGGTGCAGCAGAAATCCTGCCCTGAGCTCCAGCTGGAGACAGTGTCGAAGAGGTGGGCAGCTATAGCTATTGCCAGTGGGGAGAAGATATCTGTAATCCTAAAAACCTCACTGAGTTTGGATGTACCCAGCTTCTCCAGAGTGTGGGTTATATACTTTGCTGAGAGATTATTTTCTTCTCTTTTTGGCTGACTCTGTTTTAAAAGAGTCTTGAGGACTTGGCAGTCAAATGGAGCTTCATTCTTAAGGTTTGAGTTGTTCTGAAGCCCATTTATAATTTTTGTTTGAACTGTACAACCAGGGGATAGAACCACGTCATAAATTAAAATGTGTGTAGACAAATTTATGTAACTTTACATTCAACTTCTTGTAATGGTTATGATCCCTACTTAATTAGGTTTTGGTTTTTCTCTCCAGCTCCCTGAAAAGCTTTTGTATTCTCAAGGTTGCAACTGGATTCAGCAATACAGTTTTGGGCCAGAAAGATACACAGGTCCCAACGTCTTTGGTAAATTGCGCAAATGTATGGAGACATTAAAAACCAATGTGAGTATTCAGGAGATGGCTGAGGGGAATAAAAGCACTGAAGAAAGAGTTGAGACAGTTGGGGAACTGCTCCTTGCTATTTGTCTCTATGGCAGTCAGGCCCACTCCCAGGTTCATGGATCTCAGCTGCCGCACAAAGCCATCGTCTCTCCTGCAGGGAAGTCCTGTTTGTGGGATTCTGCTAGATTATGTCCTCGGGGTCCCCCTGAAAATTAGGGAGGCCATCCTCCCCACAGCTGTCAGTTGCTGCATGGTTTAGTAGCCTCACAGCCTTCTGAAACAGAGCTAAAAAATCAGTCTGATGAGACCTTGCACCTTCCTTGAGCTCCTCAGGGGTATCTGTGAGTCTGTAGTCGCAGGTTCCTATTTGCTTTGGCACAAGCTGTCCCCAGCACACCACCACCCTCTCTTCCACATCTTCCCCCTGCTGGGCATTTGCTTTGCTGTGACCCTCTCCTGGGTCACAGTCGTCAAGTGGATACTGGTGTTTGCTGGACTCTGGGGTTTTGGCCAAGATTAGGTTGAAACCCTTCTCTAAAGGCATCCATTATCCAGTATATCAGATCTTAAATGGTCATTTTTAATTCTAGAGTACACCTGGGATGTCTTACCACAACAGCTTATTTTACTCTTATGCATTTAAGCTGGTTCCTTTTATGTGGCCTTGTATGTGCAAGCCACAACTCTGTAATTTTAAACCCTATTATCAGTGATAGTAATTGTTAAAAAACTCAAACAAACAAGCCACAGACTTATGTAGCTCTAGAAACAAAGCAAAAAAAAAAAAATTTATTTATAAATTAAGAAATAATATAGTAATAAAAAGAGGGAAATAAAATAGAGATCTGGTCCTTGTCCTTTGCCTGCAACCTTGCTGTGCCACAGTGACAACTGCCTGTTATTTTGAGATGTGGCTGGTGGTTCTTGCATGCAAATATCATTTTGTTCTGGTTGCTCTTTGCATTTTCCAGTGTTGGGTTGTTTGTCTTGTATTTTTGTCTTGTTGTAGCTCTTTTAAGTTGCAGTTAATCCCTTAGCATGAAGCATTTAAATTGTATCTTTGTATAGAAAAAAAGTTTCAAATCAGCACCGTGAACAAACCCATATAATTAATGAGTTGTTGCAGAGCAGCTCTGTTAATAACAGCAATACTGTTACTGTGTATGAGCTCTAGCTCCCAACTTAATTTTATTTTCATAAAGATACCAGTGAGATGGATTTTTGCCTGTTTTCTCTAACAGGCCTTTCCTGGTTCCATCACCATCTTGTGGGCTGCTGCCTGCAGGTGCTGTTGTGCCTGGGGCGTGTTGGTTTATAGTACTTTACTCTTAAGACATGCTTTTCACTTTGGTAGTTGAGGTCCTCTAGCAAAGGGATGTTAGTGGTTCATCTGCTTGGTCTCATTTATAATCTGTAAGGAAGGTCTTGAGGAATTCATGAGGAGATGGGAGGATGCATTTCTCGATTTAGTACTCATGGGTGTTAGATATTTTATTTTTTTTTTTTTAGTTCACAGTTTATGGCCACTTCAACATATAAATGATACAAGCACAGAATTAACTGAAATTAATTTGAATCCCAGTCATTGAGCATCATCTCTTATGGTGTTCCAAAAAAATCTCACAGTTCCTGATGACTCTTTTTAGCCACTGTGTTCAGGACTGGGTGCTTTAAGCTTTCTAATTTGGTACCCAGTCCAACATTGTCTACTGTATGTCCCATGTTCTGGATGTGAACACTGGCTTTTGACCCCTCTAGAACAACAGAGAGCTCAGAAGGTTTCATTATCAGCTCTGAGCAGAACAAGAAATTCCTACCCCATTCATGTCCCAAGCATGTTTTTGTCTTGTCCCTTCTTGTGCAGCAAACTTACCTCATGAGGCAAACCACGCTAAAGACGTACAAATGCATACAGCTGATAATACCATTCTGGCTTGTCCAGTTTGTATAGGTTCCTTTCAATTGGCACACTTCTGAATTGGGCACAACATTTAAAGAATTCAAGCTAGGACAACTTTAATGTAAAGGGTACCATAGAGGACAATCACTGAATTTTGGATGCTGTAAATGAAGAACCTGTAAGTGTCATTGCTTAATCTAACCTTTGCTGATGACTTAGTGTCTATGTCTGATGCACCCTTCCTGAGGTCCTTTTGGTGGTTAAACCCCTTTCAGACTTTTTACTGACAATGGTACCTGGATTTTCTACAGTGGTGGTGGGTGGCTTTTGTATAGGGGAATTGCATTTTCTTTCTCATAGACTGTCATTAGCATCCGGATTCTTGGAGCTGTCTGTAGCAAATAGGTTCAGCTGGATAAGTGGAAACTAAAATGTGTAAGGCTTCAAATTTCACTGCGGATCCAAAAGAGCCACCTGCTTATTTTCACCACCATTTGGCTACAAAAATGATATAGTAGAAACTGACAATTGTTCCGGTTATGGAATCTGTGGGATTAAATAGCATTCTTAATAATTTATTTTATATTCTTCTGTGTGCTTTCCAGTGGATTGAAATAAGTGCTACTAAAGATCATGAAGAAAGAGGAAACCTGTGTAATACACTCTTTTCTGATGAGAGCAAGGAGCACAAACTGTACGAGGCGATAAAATTCATCATGCTCTATGAAGTTGTTGAAGCCTATGAGCAGATAAAGAACAGGGAAGAAACCACACACAACCTTTTTAACCTTCTCCTTGCTCGTGATTCTTCGCCTGATCCTTTGAGTTTTATGATGAATCATCTGAATGCTATAGGTGACTCTATTTGCCTAGACCAGGTAATGATACAGACAAAAAATAAATCACAAAACTTATCCAATATCTGACAATTTGGTGAAAATATCATGCATTGTCCATAACAGCTGGCCTATTTTTTTCATTGGGATGTGGGAAAGTGGAGTGAGGATAGTCATTTATCTTCCGGGAAAAAATTTTCTTGCTGAGCCAGAAATATAAATGCTGCAAGCTATCAGTGAGAGACAGTTTAGGACAGTGATACCTTTGATATGTAAAATAATTTTAGATTATGCAGATTTGATCTGTTGTTTTGCTTTTCCTATCTGTTCCACCATGCCAAACCCTCTATCACTCTCCTCCCATGTTTGTTAAGAGTGGGTAATGAGAACTCTATTAACTGTTTACCTTTATATGTTAAGATTTTTTTTTTTCAGTTTTACATTTAGTGAGGTGTTAAGTACTGAGATCTAAACTCCACACTTCCGCTCTGGAAATAGTTTCACTTTCCATGGATGAAATTATTTTTTATAACCAATATCAGTTATCAAGTCAACTGTTACATGTTGCAGTCACCTTCAGGAGCAGTTTGACTATAACTGGGAAAGTTCTGCTCTGTCTGTCTGTGATCAAGGATATGAGATTTTTCCAAAGCATTTTTCCAGATTTAGCAATGCTTTGCAAGAAGTGTCAGTGAAGATGGCAATACTCAAGTTTCATATATATGAAGCACAAGTAACTTTTTTCCTTTTACTGTTGTTTCCCTCGTGTAGCAAGTGATCACAAGGTGGCAGACTTCCCATTTTTCAAGGTGAATCAATCTAATAATAGCTAGTCCCTTCTTGCTCTCCACTAAGCTGTGTGAGCTGGCTTTGCATGCAATTTAAATATTGTGTCATATGAAAAAGGGATATTTCCAAAGTGTCAGACATAAACCAGAATATTCTACATGTTAAAGAGCAGTGGAAGGATTGTTGGAACATTGAATTGCCCTCAAACACTTAATTTTCTTGCTTCACTTACAGAAGGACCCCTTTTATTCCTTGTCCACTGTTTTGAATCTAGGTGACTTGCCTTCATTTGGATTATCTTCAGTTTTTTAAGTCTAAATAAATGTCTTACAGACTTCTTTCATCTTTAGGTTGAACTGTTTCTTCTTGGATACTTGCTTGAAGTAAAGATAAGAGTTTACAGACTACATAGGTTTCGTACTGAGGAATTTCAAGTACACTATCCAGATGAATACCGAAGGGAATGGAATGAGATTTCTCTCCTGACTGAGGATGACCGCTACTATCACATCCCCCTTTTCAGAACGTGAAGAACCAGTGACTTTTTTTCCCTTTGTATAATATAGTGAGCGAATTAAGTTTCTAATTGGCAGCAGTATGATTTTGAGGATGCTCATTAATGATTACAAAATGATTTATGGTTTATTGTGTAAACGTTTTGCTTTCCCATGCAGTTTAATTCACCATCAATCAGCCATAAAACACATGAAAAATACTGATATACTGTCTGGGGGAAAAATAGTGTATTTGAGGGTTGTAAGGTAAAGAAAGACTACATTGACAGAGAAGGCAAAGATATTGCTGGGTTTTCCATTGCTAGCCTAAGGGTTTACTCTGACAACTCTGGATGGGTTAAACTCAAGTTCCTAAGGCAATTCTTGCCTTTCCCTCCCCTGTCTCTAGCTAGGCAGGATGAGTCACAGAGGAAGAAACTCCTAGGGTCCCGTGGTTTATACTCCAAACTATTAAACTTACACTGACTTGGGGATGCCTAGGATGGGAGGGTGTAAACTAGGGCCTCTGCATAGCTGCTTCAAATCCCTGGAAGTTGCTGGAATGCCTCCCTCCAGGGATGGGCAGAGCGAGCATCTTCAGGCTGTACTCACTTCAGACACCTGAAATTAAGCTGTCTGCACTCAGTGCTGATATTCAAAGTGAAGACATGTTACACAGGGGGAAAAATGCCAACCCCCACACAAGAATACCGTACCAGGCGAACCGAAGATCTGCATTGTGACTGAGGAAAGTAGACAAGCTTTCTCAAAGCTGAAAAGGGCAGTATTAATTAATAAGGAACGTGCAATGGAGTTATACCCAGTAGCTGCCTATGGGTTTTGTCAATTTGTAAAACCTTTAAGGGCTGATTTCAACATTACCTGCCAAGATTTTCTTTGCAATTGACCTGAGAAAGCTGTGCACAGAATGCATTCATAAACACTGCATTTTCAGAAAATACTAACTTTCTATGTGTTATTGGAATTCAGCAGTGTATATACATGTTTTAGCCTCTGAGTATACATTAAGCTCCTTGCATAAGATTGCTGTTTAGTTTAAACCTCAGTGTTTGAAGAAGTCTGTCCAGGACAACTAAATGAAATTTACCTTACTACATGGAACATTTTTCCCAGTTTTATTTTCTAAAAGAATCAAGTGCGTTTTGATTATTTCAAAAATAAGGGACCTTCATTTGAAGAAATACTAAAATGATGTAGCAGATCTGGAAAAATATTTGTGAAAAGCTTATAGTCCTATAGGCATATTTTTATGGGATTTATTAAGAAACAAAGCCTCTCCTTTCCGTATCCTAGAGATATGGGGACAGGCAGGCTTGGCTTTTAATTCCTGCGGGAGAAAATACAAGCAAGTAATAAAAATGTGAACAGGGCCTGCAGGAGCTACAGCAGTAGCATGAGGCAACTGTGGTAATGCTTGGAGTGCACAGAGAGCACTTGGTCCCTTTGTGTGAAGGAGAGCAATTTTATCCTTTACAGTTCTTTTTTTTTTTTTTTTTTTTTTTTTTTTTTTTTTATTTT
>VZRU01018561.1:233392-245081 GCA_013398155.1 Pedionomus torquatus
TTAATAAAGATCTAACACAGACAGCGGAATTTATCTCGACAATTTGGATATTTGCATCTGAACTTGGTCACCTTGAGCTCTCTGCCTTGTCAGTGGAAGGCAATGGCATGCGGTCAGAGGAGTGGGTCTCTACAAGTGTCTGGCTCTTCTCACTGACTGTAGCGGGAGCTAGCAGTCATCAGCATAAATCTCTCTGCTTGAGATGTTTGAAGTTAGGTGAGATTGATCTTCTGCCAAGAATCCAGAAAGGACATGTTGAAATGGATCTGCTGGCTTATCAGATTTCAGAGATGCTAGCTGGATCATGACAGGAACACATATGGAATGTGAAGAAAGAGAAAATTCAGGTGAGGATAATCAAAAAGTCTTGGAGATAAAGGCAGAGAATGCTCTGTGCAGGATCTCAAGAAACACTAAGATGCATTTGGTGTTGTACTGAGTATTAATCAGGTTCTCTGATAATATATTTTACATATCTTTAAAGCAAAAAGGTATAGTTTTTTTACATGTGAATAAATGTATGTGCGTACATATATGTAAAAGAAAAATGTTTAAAAAATCGTGAATAAAGTACATCTGGAACTAACTGGTACCATGGAAGTGACAGGTGCTGCAGCATCTTTTCCAGTTGGTGGCAGAGACAACTTTGCTGTACAAACCCAGAAGCACAGTCATTACCAATTTTTTTAAAGTGCAGTGGTGCAGGCAGCTAAAATTTCAAGTCAAGATGTGTTTATTACTTCTAGTTTAGCAACAAAAAGAAAACATACTGAAACCTCACAAATGAGTTTGGATTTTTCCCTGAACTTGAAAAATGCATGTTAAGAATGTAACAGAGCAGCTGAAGAAACTGGTTGTGGATGCCCCATCCCTGGGAGTGTTGAAGGCCAGGCTGGATGGGTCTTTGAGCAACCTGGTCTAGTGAGAGGTGTTCCTGCCCGTGACAGGGGGGTTGGAACTCGATGTGATCTTTAAGATCCTTTCCAATGTAACCCTTTTATGATTCTATGACATTTTTTCCTCTAAAGGAGAAGGAAGATGTTGATTTTTCAACGTCATCTTTTCTAAAAATTGCAAATTTTTGCAAAAAATTTTATGAACCGCAATTGTACTTCATTTTTAACTCTCAAGAAAAATACTAGCAATCTCTGTTCTTCAATTCTCATACTGAAATTGCTTCTTGTATAGATTGTGGCTACTAAGTTGAAGCAAATTAAAAATTGCCCAGTGTAGTTGTTGCTGGTATGCCTATCTAGTTTAGTCTCAGAGTATTGAGTTTAATGTCTAGGAAATAGTTCCCAAATGTAGTTTTTATTTTGCCTGTAGATTTAAGGAATGCATATGCTTTCTATGTAGTCTAGTTATCCAGAAAAATAAAGATATTCTCTTCAAAGCACAGAAAAGACCTACATAGGTCTTTTGCCAGTAGTTGGATTTCCCTGTCCCTCTATACTTCAGCAATATTACAGCAGCCCAACCTGTGACCCTGGTATGTTAGTGCTGTTACAGCACTAATCTTTTTTTGAGTCTTCACTTTTCTGGAAAGCTCCTGATTCTGAAGAAAAGGTGAAGTTGGGATTTTGGTGCCAAAGAAGCCCTGGTCCTTCCCTCAAGGAATTGGGGTGTTTGAAGGCCTTCCTGTCAGGAGAGAAACTTAATATTTTGGGCCTGGTTTTGTGAGAGGATCCAGGTTTTTGAGGATCCCTGGAAATCATTTGGAAGAGGAGCCTGGCATAGCAGCTGGGCTGGAAGGGTGCTGCTGCCTCACTAAGTGGCATTTGTTCCTGTTCACAGCATCCTTCATGGTGTTCGTCCAACCCTGATCTTGGCCAGGGATGGAGCAGGCATCCTTGCAGAGGATTTTTTTAGAGATTCATCAGAAAATTTCTAGGGAAATCCAGGTGCCCCAGAGACAGGAGGTGAGGTACCTAGCTGCGACAGGAGATAAATGCAGAGAAATTGTCTCCTTGAGGCTCGGTTGAATTGCATTTCTCTTTATGAACCGTGGACCTTTGTGCCAGCCAGGGCTAGTGGGTGAGAAGAATGGCTGGGGCATTGCTGGGAGCTGTGGCACGGAGTTGTGCATGCTGGTCAGTGCCGGTGGGAGGGAAAAATAGAAAACATGAAAGAAAAAGAGTGGGTCCTGGATGCTTTCATCTTCTAGCATATCCCAAATTTGCATAATTCAAAGGCTAATGCCTTGGAAGGGCATTTAACCAAAACACCTTCCTCTTTAGTGAAGTGTTTGGCCACAGATCAACTTTGTATTGAAATGCGGAGACAACTAATTTGAATGCACTTGTGGAGTTTGTGTGCAGGACCTGCTGAAATCTTTAGCAGGTATAACAGCTGCTAACTCCCTGTGTCCTGTTAGCCAGGTTCTCATGTTCAACTGAATGTCTTCCCCCTGGTAGTAATTTTCAAGATTGTGATACAGTGCATCTCACAAATGTTGAAAACGATCAGTCTTTGAGTTTCAGACAACAAAATCAGCTTTTAGCTATGGAAGATCTTATGTTCTTTTTACCAATCTAGTAGATGGCTTCCAAGCATCAGAAAATGTAGTTCAATACACTCAGTTCTCCTGACAATTCTTTGATTGAAACACTTGCCTGGGTCATTGGGGTGGGTTGGCCCTGGCCAACAGCCAAACACCCCCATAGCTGCTCACTCATTCCACCCCACTCCAGTGGGAGGGGGGAGAAATCAGGAAGAACAGGAGCAAAAAAGCTTTTAGGCATAAAGATAGAGGGAAATTACTTATCATGCACTGTCACTAGCAAAACAGCTTCAGCTTTGGGAATTCAGCTGTTTGTTGCCAATTAGTGTAAATATTCAGTTTGGGTATTGGGAAACCAAAAAGGGCAAATGTTAAAACACTTAGGGGCAAAACCACCTCCTTTCCCAGGTGCATCTTCACTCCAGACTCTTCCTTTCCCTCTTGTTATCACCACGAGTCATATTGGGTGCCTTCAGACAAGCAATGAGCCACGCAGGGAAGTTGCGGTCAGAATGTAGTGATTCCTCCCCACCCCTCCTGGTTTCTCACTCATTTCCTATGCTTCAGTCTCCCCCTTCATGAGTGTACCTGCTCTAACCTTGGCTTGGGAGAAGTACTAAAACTCTTGGTATGTTACACATTAATTACCAACTTTATAGAAGTCTTATTCAGCTTAATATAGCTTCTATCCATGCTATTGCAAAGAAAAAGAAAGGAAAAGTAAGTCCATGTTTTTGTTGTCTTCCTTCTTTGCTTCTTTAATGTCCTATCACATGTACCTATATTTTACAGGACATGGATCATAATAGAGCAAAAGGATTTGGAGAAAGCAGCTCAGAAGATAAGGGTTCAAAATCAATCCTGCATCTGAAAAATGGTATTAACAAGGTTTGTCTTGCTTTTCCTAAGAACATCTTTAGAACTATGGTAGCACAGCGGAGCAATAGTGATAGGAGAAAGAAGGAAGACAGTTCAAACAATAAAAATATTATTACAGAGGTATTTGGAGAAGGAATCAAAGACTTTTTCCAGACTGTAAGAGTCACTTCTAATTGAAAGGAGCAGCATCAGTAAGGAAAGCTGGTTGTAACATTTGGTCCACCAAATGTAATTCATCTAGGGATACAGAATACTCCACAGAATAAATACTATACATGCAGGAATCAAATCAGAGCTGTTTGAGTTACAGCTGCTGATAGCCCAGTGCTTTAGAAATGCAAGAAGGAGAGGTAAAAAAAGTAAGTAACATGATTTTAACAAAGACAGAAGAGAACACCCCTGTGTGGAAAGCCACCAGCCTATTTATTGGTAGATATTTTATTGCCCTTTTCAAAGAAAGATATAATTGAATACATAAATTAGTATAGTTCCAGTACCATTAAGTACATTGAACACTGGTTTTGTGAAGATTATTCTCAGTTCCTTTCTCTTCCACCTGTGTAATATCAAGTAGATCAAGAGACCTCACATAGTAGACAAAATTTGCTTTTTCCCCCCCTTTGTTTAAAAGAAGGATAGCTGATATTCTGTGGGAGGAGGTATCACTAAAATATCTTTGTATCATAATCCTGAAATTCCTACTAATTCCAGTTAAGACTGTAGAGTCAGTTTAGTCCCCCTATAGAGCAATTATTTTTCTAAATTAATTTTTTTCTGTATGTTTGAGAAGGTTTACTAACAGTCCCACAGCAAAGAGTTTATGCTGTAGCTGAGAGCTATGGTCTGCTTCTTGGCAGAAGACAGCGTACGTTACCAGCTGCACTCTGAGAAGAAATAGGCTGACACCATTCATAAAGCCGATTCTAGTACCACAGTTGGCAGAAGGGTAACAGACAAGGGTTTCGGTAGCCCTGGTCTTCCTCATTGAGGAAGGAAGATGCAAGGTCAAGCCAGAAATGCAGAGCTGCATCTCAGAGACGCAATGGAGAGCAAGACCCAAACATAGAAGACAGGAGTAAGCATCCAGTGGGAACCTAAGGAGCTGGTCAGCTGGAGAGCAGTTGCAGAGCAGGCATAAATATATTCCTTGTTTCAAGCAGGTATTTGCAAGGGCAGCCACATCTGAGCGACTCCAAAGGCTTGTTCATTAGGGAGACTTATGAACATCAGCTGAGAGGGATTTGTTCCAAATGAATGGATCTAGTTCATTGATTAATGAACTGAAAAAGATCTTGAGGCTGATCTGTTGACTCATTAGAGTAAAATGCCATTCTTTTTCCCCTGAGAAAACAGTAAATGGGACTCATGAATTTGAGGGCTGTAACAGAAGCCACTTAGTGTCTTGATTTTTGATACTAAAATACAACTTTTTGTGGTGGAGCTTGCATACTCTGAGAATTCCTTGGGATGTGTTTATGACTTCACTAACACAACTGAAAGCTGCTTCTCTTGATGTCTTGACCATAATGGCACACTACATCACAAAACACACCTGATTACAAAAGACACCTCTCATTAGATCTGAAGCCAGGCTTGCAAGTTTGCCATCTGTACAGCTCATGAGAGTGAACCTTGGTGGCTGCACAAATGAGCTTTTATCCCATAACCAAGCAAGTGTGATAGATACAGATGTGTTAGTCTCCCTAGGCAGAATATTACAACTTATCACTTGATTTCATCTTGATCACCTCCTGGCAATACCATACGGTGGTTTTTGCTTCTCACTGTTGGTCATTCATCTACCAAATTACTCTCAGGTGGTCAGGCAGACTCATGATTTTCCTCACTAAAGAGGAGGTCATAGCATTGCAAAGGAGAAGCTGGTGGCCCCAAAACTGCATGCTTCTCAACTGGCGTCTGTGTCAAAAAAACCCACAAACCACTAATAGAATTCTTTGCTCAAATAATAGAGCCTGATATTGCAGGCCAGAAGTTGTGTAGCTCATAGACCAAGTAATTCCCTTCATCATGTAATCCAGCTCATGGGGTTTCGCAGCTGGGTTTGGGTAACTTCAGAAGTCTACTGATAGCAATTAATGCGTTCCCACTAACAGACAGACAGTTCTAACAGCAGCAGTGACTATGCTGTCTTATACGAGCAAAATGCTACTTTCCCCCCCTGCTATTTTATGAAAGCAAGACTCAGATGTTTTCTTCTTTACAGTACCATAAAAATGAATACCTCTTTTGCAGATTTAATGTAAGATCTGGAGCAGTAACTCTAATTCTAAAATTTCTCTATAAGCTGAAAGAAAACTGAATATTCAAGCAATCAATAAAGGAAATACATATTTGACTCTGAGTGGAAAAGATGAGGCAACTCACATGTGTGTGTTTCTTAAATTTCTGACTTAAAAAACTGCTGGAGTTTTGAAATTAATATAATTTCTGCAGACCTCTATTTCCTCTTCTTTTTTTGTTGTTTTTGTTTGTTTGTTTGTTTGTTTGTTTGTTTGTTTTTTAATGTGGAAACTGGCAAGGAAAAATGGCATGAAACATACTAATTGTTCAAGGAGGTTTATTTAACTAATCAAACCTCTAAGTGTTCTGGTCTGGGCAATATTCAGTAAGAAGTATTGCTAACTTACTTGGACATACTAATCAGGAAGAATGTAGATTTACTAAGAGTACTCATAAAAAAACCCACCTCTCTATATTTTCCAATTAGGAAAACTATACAGAAAAAATAATAATAATAAAAAAAATATATATATTTGAACTGCCCTTTGTTTAACAATGAAAAAAAATAGCTACATCATACTGTAACTTACTTTAATATATGTTATTATCAAATACACAGACAATATATTTATTTATTTTAATCTTCATTCATCTTCAAATGTGCAAATAACTTGTTTAGGAAAACTGTGAAGCAGGTTTATAATTGTGACTTTGTATTTTACTTTTGGTGAAGCTTGTTATTTTAATTGCTTACACTGGTGCACCGTGAAAAATAGTGATGGTTTTTAAATTTGCCAACAGCTGTAATTTTTACCAGTGATATATAGGTTATAATGATATGATTCACACATGCTTCATTTCCTGTTCAGGGGACTGAAAAAAACCCACCCACTGCATCAAAGCCACAACCTACATATTTGTCTCAGTTATTTTAAAAAGGAACAGAGCGTGTTGGAATTGCCTTTTTGCTTGACAGCAGCACACGAATTTAGAGCTCACTTAGCAAAATGAAACTGAAAACTGGGAAAGTGGAAAGCAAAATATATATAAACAGCTCCCTTTTATGTACAAGGTGGGAATGACATCTAAGAATGCATTTCCAAAAACTCTAAAAAACTCAGGGATGGTAGAGAGAACAAACCTCCTCCCCCCCAAGTAATACATAATTTCAGAAGTATATTGTGGATATTGTATTGCCCATTTCACTTTCACTCATGGGTTTTCCCCGTCTTTTTGTCTGAGTGGTATTCCCCTATCATCATAAGCAAAACTGAACACTACAAGGTTTCTAATTGTACCCATTAAAACTTTGGAGCAATTTTCAAGTAGTTGTAATTAGGAAAGAAGATAAGAACTGCTGGCAAGCACCAAGATGCATTAAATAAGGTAAAAACAATCCAAATTTTTTTTCATGGTGTTTGAAGACTTCTTTTTCTATCAAAATCTCATTGGAGCATCCTTTACCAGAAGGTACCAAGTACAGAAACATGTCAGATCTACAAAATGTGATCTCTTATATTACACTGAATGTCTTTGTTGTGTATTTTCATGAACTTTTTAAGGGATGCTAAAGTTGTCTTAGCTAAAAATGAATAAAAAATTAATCCAATTGAAACTGCATGTAAGAAAAAGTTCTTACTTATAAACTTACATTAAAAAAGACTGAACGTTCCAAGCAACACTGAACACTCCACCTCCTCCTCATAAACAGTAGTAATAAAATAGACCAAAGTCTTTTAGAGGAGAATAATGTGTGTCATTCAGAAATCACAGTCCAGTTTCCTATACAAAGCTGCATGCAAGGAATGCTGATGCATTTTATCACTCCGTATGCATGTACTCCCTTCAGACTCTTCCAGATAAAAAGGTTTTGCTTTGCAAAGATCCTTAATTCTCCTGAGTTGAGGAAGTCAGAATTCTAAAATGCCATGTGCTGTTGCTGCTTCACTGAGTGCTTTATAATCCATTCACAGTCTCAGCCTAGGGAAAAAAAAATATTTAAAAAATGTAAGCACTTTGGACAAAAGTATGTTAAACTGCAACATTTTCCCCAGTTTTGGTATCTACTTATTTGGTTCTAGCTGTTTGTGTGATTTAAAAAAAAAAAAAAAAGCTATGTTGGGATAGTTGGCATATATTTGTAAAGACAAAGTTGTACCTTATGCTTAGAAAAGGATATGGGAAACTTGCAGTAATAAGTAGACCCTGCTGAACTCATTTCAGACTCAATCAGTAGCCCATGGTTTTTTGAAAAACTATAGCACTGAATTTCTCTATAGTGCTCAATGATCATCTTCATGCATGTTTCCATGATTTTGGGACTGATGTTGGTACTGTGGGGCTGAGACTGAAATCCCAATTTTGTTTTCAGCTAGGAGGCTGAATCTCACCTCTCCCATAGGTATAGGAGCTATACAGGCATCCCATTGGAAATTATGGCAACAGGAGAACTAGACTTCTAAGTGTATTAGTCTGAGCTATTAATAGATGATGTACAGGACAACAGACATGGTTTTGGGTTTTTACTGTGGACTTTAGCAATACTTAGTTGCCTGCCTGGTTTACAGATTGAAGTTTTAAAATACAAGTTTTAGGAGTTTTGGGAGTAATAAAATCATCTTGGGTTTACATGTCTAAATTCTCCTAAGTCTCATTCTCCAAAAAAACCCAAACAACCAGTCTTAGAGAGTAACATGACTGTTTCACTATCTTCAACAAAAGTAAACAGGTGCTCCACTTTTTTCTTTATAGATACATCTATCTTTCTTGGTTTTAATATTCAGAGAGTTTTTTTACAAATGTGTTGATGTCATTCTTCAAAACTAACTTCAGAAATTCAACAGAATCCTGTAGACATTCTTCTTAGCACCCGTAACTTCAGTAATTTTGTAATTTGTGCACATATATTTATTATTTGCCGATACTGGAAAGCAAGATGCTACCTCTGCCCTGAAGACTTTGCAAAGAGCAGCTGTCCTCTGGTGGAAAATACAGCGTTGTCAATAGATACAGCCGATCATGTATGGCCCAAGCTCTAAATTGAAGTTATGATGACTAACATTTTTCTCAAACATCTATGCAAAATACTGGAAGCAGCTATGTGCAGAAAAAAAAAAGAGCAAACACTGCATTGTTGTTTTATCTAATGCACTTAATAGTTTATGTAAATCTGTTGCTCAGAAATGTTACATACTTTGAGCAAGTAAGACTAATTTTTTTCATTGCACATAGTTACTAGAACATGGAACTGAATATCCAAATCACAGAGAGGCCTGTTGGTTTTGAGGGATCTGTTTGTTTAAAATGGATCATCTAGGGAAAAAAAAAGTCTTGAGGGGGTTGTTTGTTTGTTTAGAAAAGGATCACCTCAGAAAAAAAGTTCATTACTTCCACATCCTTTGGAAAGAAAACTTCAGGACTTTACGCTTGAGTCATTTTGCCTATTGAACTTGGTAGTACAACGTATTTGCTTTGTTTAGTCTATGATATTCTAGACATATGTGCATAAATTCTTACTGCACTTCCATCATACCAATTTCTTTCCCCTTTAAGTTATTTACTGTTGTTGTATGCTTTTTGACAGCTACTGCATTCAGTCCCCAAGACACTGTTTCTTATTCGCAAGCTAAAATTACTCTTTAGATTTCTGCAAGCTGAAAGGCAATAACTAATACAAAACTCTTTTGCCACACTTGATCTTGTAAAATGTATCATGGCATTTTTGAGTATTTCCTGATGCTATATACCAACGCTAAACACAAAAACACCTTTTGCTAAGAAAACGAATTTCATGTATGTTTGCAAAATATTGCTCACAAGAAGAAGAGAGAAACCTGATTTTTAGAACTACTTTACATCAGGGCTGAACTGACAAATATTCTCTTGAATTACATTTATTGATTCCACTACAGAATATATCCAATTTGAAGATTTTGAAATTTCTCCAGTTGTTCTTGTAGAGGGAGCACTGGGCAGTGAGAGTGTACTTCTCTGTTGAATTTATTTATTCAGCTGGTGACATTTGTAATACTTTTTTTTTCTGTTAATACAAAGTTTTACCAGGGAAATGCCTACCTTGGGTATTTAGCTTCGGTCTTTTTGTGACAAAGAGAAAAGAATTTTAGCCACGTGATCTACATAAGCTTCATCTGTAAGCAGAAAAATATAAATGGAAAAGATTGCACTTGTTTTTCCAAGTTCACATGGCAAGCCTTACAATGCAGCCTGACATATGACATCATAGCAAGGGTTTCTTTTAATAACTCTTGAGAAGGGAAGCATCACTTGCTGGTTAGGAACCTTCAGCTACAAGGAAACAGTTCCAAATACAGAAAGCATAAAATTTGCAAATTTCATTTCATGACTTAGGTAGAGTTCCTGTGTTTTGCAGTGTCATTTTGCAATATACCATTTTCTTCACGATAAAGAATGGGTCTAGGATGCATCTTTGCCTATGTTAAAAAGCTCTGTGGAATGACTGCTCTGTAATTCTCTGAAGGGTTGTGAAACAATCAGACAACAAGTCTCTCCCATAAAGTTGCTGAGGGAATGGCAAATGTGTGTCACTAAGAAACTAAAAAAAGAAGAAATTTAACTTTAAAAAGCAGACAACTGTAATGAATATTAAATGCTACTGAATTTAAATTAGTTTAATTATAGGAACATAGGAAACAGTTGGGCATATTTGCAGTGGACTTGCTCTTTGAACGGGTGTAATTCTGAAATGACCAACATGAAACAAGATTGCATTCTGACAAACCTGTTGGCCAAACATCATTTGTTCAAAAAGCTTTTTCAAAGGTGATGTCAGTGCCAAGAGTAGCTGAACACAGATTTAAACCAGAAGACCAGTGATTCCAAAAAACTTTCCTTGTGGTTCAAGGTTAACAGGAAAAACCTGTTGACAACAACGCCCATCGGCTTTGTGACTTAAAAGTTTCATACTGCTGTGAACTAATCTTCATTGCCATTTTAACCTTTTATAGGTTTTACTACTTGGCCTCCACCTTAAAAACATTCTCCCTGTACTGTTTGATACTCTAAGTACATGGATTTCAAAGAAAGCTAGTGTTTTTTCCTCATTCCTTTACTGTCAGCACGTCTGAAGTTACTTTCTCCATCTGTCTTACAGTCCTTTACTACTGTCAGCAAGTTTGTAGTTTGTAGTCTCCCAGTCTTAGCATCACTTGTATTACTTCGAGTGTATTATTGAGGGAAATTTCAGAACGAAGACACTTTTATCTTCCATTTTCAGGCCCAATTCAAAGGTGAGCCACCCTCCAAAACGCTCAGGCTCCAGTAGCCTTTTTCCTCTACCACAGTAGTACTTTCCTACTATTTTTTACTGATCTCAGTATTCTGCTTACAGTAGCAGTGGGTATGCTTAACCCTTCAGTAAGGTTTGTAATGTACTCTTTCTATGTTTGGAGTATAATAACAGCGCACCAGAATTCGTCGGGAGGCATTTTGCCGCCTCTGACAAGCTCGGTTTGGTGCTGTCGCATATACCTGTCTGCTCACAGCACCAGGCCTCTTTTCCGTGGAGCACGTCTCAGCTGAGAAACAACCCTCTTCCCCCCACTCCGCTATTTAAGACCGGTTGTCGCCGAGCTTGGGGCTTTCCAGCCTGGGGAGGACGGGACCGACAATTTTGGTCCTGTGGGGCAGCGGGGGGTCGGGCTTCACGCCCACCGCCTGTGCCGGCTGCCGCGCCCGCCCCGCCCCGCCCCACGGGAACCAAGGCCCGCCGGGCGGAAGGAAGGCCACGTACAGACGCTATTTCCGGCGCGATGACGTAGGCGCGGAGGATGCCGGCCGCCGGCGAGGCGGAAGCGTTAGTGGAGTGGCGGAAGGCCCCTCGCTCGGCCGCGGCGCCATGGGGGGGTTGTAACCGGCGCCTCACGAACGGCGGCCTCCGGCCCTGGCAATATGAGCGGCGAGCGGCGGGCCGCGGTGGGGCGCGACGCCTTGCGTGAGCCTCATGGCCCTGGGCGAGGGGCCGCCGGAGCGGCGGAGGCCTCCTACGGCCCCTGGGGCGGCGCCGAGCGGCGTAGGGCCCGTGGTCTCGCA
>VZRU01018561.1:245540-260684 GCA_013398155.1 Pedionomus torquatus
AGAGAGTTGGTGCTGTTCAGCCTGGAGAAGAGAAGGCTCTGGGGAGACCTTATAGCAGCCTTCCAGAATCTCAAGGGAGCCTACAGGAGAGCAAAGGGACTCTTTGTCAGGAAGTGTAGTGATAGGACAAGGGGTAACAGTTTTAAACTGGAAGAGGGGAGATTTAGATTAGACACTAGGAAGAAATTCTTTCCTGTGAGTGTGATGAGGCACTGGAACAGGTTGCCCAGAGAAGTTGTGGATGCCCCATCCCTGGAGGTGTTCAAGGCCAGGCTGGATGGGGCTTTGAGCCACGTGGCCTAGTGGGAGGTGTCCCTGCCCATGGCAGGGGTGTTGGAACTCAATGATCTTTAAGGTCCCTTCCAACTCTAACCATTCTATGATTCTGTATAAATTTACAGTAAACATCCTTGAAAGTTTACTGTGCAGGCACATCCTGAACCTTTACAGATCTCACTAAAATGGATTGTAGACAATCCTCTTGTAATAACTTGGAAAACTTACTGGAAGGCATACAAATCAGAAATTTGTATCAAGCAACAATACCAGTGCAGTGGGAACCTCCATGGAGCACCAGGTGAGTTTGTAAAAATTCTCCTGTTGCAGGACCAAAAGTTATTTAATTGGGTTTTCTATTAATCCTCAGGTTTCTATGTCATAAAGCCTCTTGAGAAGAGCAAGTGTTCAATTAGGGTGCTAATTGTGGCACAGGTTGTCTTTGAGGAACTGGTACAGATTAGGCTCAGTAAGAAAGGAAGTTGGCTTGCCAAGGAGATGAGTTCGAAAATAGCTCAGGTGCTGTGTTATTTTACCAAACTATCCTGGATTTTGTTCCTGCTCTTGAATAATTTAAGTACCCTCAGAATATAACATAACTATCAAAATACTGTAATTTTCTTAAAATGTGCTTTTGCTTTTCTGTGAAAACTGTTCTTCATACATTTTTCCATTCTTCAAAGCCAGGATAATTTTAAAGGGTGCATGACGGAACCAACCAGCCTTTCTGCAGGTGCAGACCAGACACAGAAAAAGAAGAGTGTTGCCACCATATGTTTGATGAAGCATGAAAAGGAAGTTGGTGTTCTTTCTGATGAACTTGGTTCAGCAAACACAGCTATTGACCAGAAAAGGCAGCCTATGTCACAAAGAAGAAAAGACTATGTGTGCAGAAGTACTGGAACACCTGAGAAGACAGATATGATTAAATTACCAGTGACAGATCAGGATGCATTTAGAAATTGTGAACTCTATCTACCTGTGTCTAGTAATTGTTCAGCAGTGGAATCCTCTGAGGAGAGGTGAGGATTTTTTTAAAAAAAATATATTTATTAACAGCTTTTCTATAGAGAGGGAGGAGTCCTTTCAGCCTGTGAAAGTTAATTTCTTGGCAAAATTTCATGTATGTTAGTGTCTTACTGAAATAGATCTACATGTCGAATCTTACACTTTGATGGCTACATTCAACCTTTAGATACATTGCTTATTTTTATAGTTCATTAGTGGTCATCTTTCCCCATCTAAGGGAATAATTGATGCAGCATTAAGCTCTTAAGGGTAGCATGCAGAGAATGGGAAAATAAGAATTGAAGGCAGAAAATCTGGGAGCTTGGTTTTAACCTTGTGAGCACTTTGTTAGGTGCAGTGCTGACAGTCATATAAGGCTTTTCTAAATTCTAACACTGCAGCTTTGTGTGCATTTGTCTTCATGTAAACCTCCTGCTATAGGCTGAGGTAAAAATTTGTGTGATTGAGGTTTGACAGTAGAAGTTCTTACAAGAATATTTGGTACCTAGAGAAAGAAATAAATGTGAAGGTCTTAAAAAAAAAAAAAGCNGTAATCTAATTATCAGCTGGCTACATTAAACCCTTTCTTGCAGTCTTCCTGACTGCTTGTGCCCTCTTAGTAGTGGAAGATGGGGCAGGGTCACTGCATTAATTTCTTCCTGGTCTTTTGCAGGCACACTGTAGTTTGGTGTGGGTTTTTTTTGGTGGTGTTTTTTTGTTTTTTTTTGTTTGCTGTTTTGGGTTTTTTTGAGTAGTAGGCTAGAAGCTTCTAACAATAGTGGGAAATGAATAATGCTTTTTCTGCATGTGTACTTTCTTCAAAATATAAACTTTCAGTGTAACCTTCTTTTAGTGATAAATCAAAATTATTTACTAATATGTTTGGTGGTGTATCGTTTATTTTGTTTGTTCAGGTTTTTTTTTTTTTTAAAGTATTTTAGCTGTGAAACTGATGTCTTTAAGTTTATTTGCTAGTTTCCATGATATGATAAATACTACTCAGAATCATGTTTAAAGGTATGTGCAATTCATTGTTTTTTGAATACTGTGTGGACCTCCATTGTCAACAGTGATGTTCACACCCTTGGTTCAAGAGCTATTCTCAATAATGCTAGGCTATGCATAGAAACGATCCTTTTAGGCCATTGTTTCCTTCCTCATGGTCATAACTTGACTTCAGAATGTCTGTATATAGGCTCAGAAGGAGCCATCAGACTCTCAGGACAGTGTACCTTGACCAAAAAGTCTGTATTATTTGAGGAGGAAGTGTTTGGATTTCAGCTAGCCTGTAGGCTGCAGTTTGAATCACACCTAGGATTTTGTTTTCTTTGAGTTCCTAGCATTCAAAGGAGCTGCAGATAGCTAGCTACTTTCCATTGTGATACTCTGTCATGTATTCTGCTCGTTACTAGGCAGGTTGCTCAGGCTCAGTAGAGCGTAGATACAAAGCACCAGTGAGTAATGCATTCTTAGTTGCAGCCATAGGTTGTAGTATTCATCTACTCAACAAGTAGGCATTTTGGCTTGTATCTTTTGCAAATTCATCCTGTATAATGTACAAATACAAAGGAACTTTAGTACTCTGTAGTCTCCATGCGACCAGCAGAAGAAATTCAGGCAGTGATTCATTACCAATGCAGGTGTCATAAATAGGGGAGGTGAACAGTTGAGAGGTGTTTTTGAACTTTTTTCCTAAGTCATGCTGGTTTTATGAAAATGCATGAGATGACCTGAAGTTGTAAACGGGAAAAGGTAAATGATGCTAAGATTTGTGCTATTACATGAAGTATGTGTTGATTTTTATTGCAGTGAGGAGGACATGTATCGTGACGCGGAAGAAATAGAGAGAGAGAAAATATTACTTTGTGAGACAAGCTCTTCAGGTACATTTGAATTTTGTGTAATGCTTCAAATACAGTATTACAATTCATCACACTAGTTTGTCATGATTTGACACCCTGGTTTCCAAGGATTTTTGTCCACAGGTGTTTCTGTGTGCAATGGAAGTTACTTAGCATGACCACATAGATTATACAGTTTAATTCACAAAAAGATCAATTTTATCTAAAACTCGCTGCTCTTACATAGTTTTTCCTGTGTTTCTACAGTTACTTTACAGTAGAATGTGAATCCTTTGGAAAGCAGTCGTATAGCCTATGTTACGAGTATTGTGCTTGAAAATTGCTGATTTATACTCATTACAGCAGCATCTGTAACATTTGTGTTACCTGTTTTGGAATGAAGGCTGTTTGGATTACAAGAGAAAACTGTATTTCTTTTTTCTACTTTTTTTGCTTTCTCCTTTATAGTCTGACCACTGAAAAAATAGACACTTCCATCAAATATTTTTCTGCTTGCTAGGAAAATGAAGAGTACTTTACTAATTTCTACTTTTTGCTGATTAGTATTTTGCAGAGAAGAATAAGAGTGTTTTCTGTTTTGTTGGACTACATTCTTATTTTTTGTTCACTTGTTATTTTGAGAAAAAGGTGTTCTTTTTTCTCCCTCTGATACTAATAATTACTTAGTAGCTATAGGTTGTGGCACCAGTCTCCTCTTGGTACAGATGTTATTTTAAAGTGATACAATGTATTTAGAAATTAAATGCTTTGTCTATGTTCTGTTTCAGGCTTCTCAGTATAATGTTACACCTTCTGTTTTAACAGAACATAAACTCAGTGTTGCACCTGAAATGGACATCATGGAGTACTGCAGGAAAGAATGGAGAGGAAATACACCAGTAGCAAAAAGGATGAGAAAGGTTTCAGTTCTCTTTCCACTGAATTTTGTTGGGGTTTTGTTTTCATTTGTTTAGTAGGTGATTTCCTATAGGAACAATCCTTTAACCAGGAAGTACAATAGCAGTGTTTTTGGGTGTCTGCTCTTGGAAGTGGCTGATGGAAGTTGGAAGATGGTTTTGTTTGTGCTAATTAAAAATGTGGTTTTTAGTAAGGCTGCTTGTTGATAATTTAGGGTTTCGATTAATACTGTTCTTTGTTAATGTTTTCAATTGAAGTTTTAAATTTGGTTTATTACCATAATGTGCTAACTTTGTGGGCTGTGAAATGGCAGAGCAGATAACTAAACTTTTTGGCAGAAGGCAAATAACTGAAGTTGATGAATTTAATGGTTTTTAAGATGGTGAGCTCAACGAATGCTTTAGTAAATAGGCTCGGTTTTTTGTAATTGTTTTCCTGAATTCTTATTTTTTGTAGGTTTTGGACTAGTTACCTTATATCTATCTTGAGCGAGGGTGGTAGAAAATAAAGGATAAGGTTGGCTGGGGGGTTTGGAGGGTTTTTTTATTTTTTTTATCAGTGTAGTCTGAAAATATAGTGGGTGAATAAGACTAAAAATTACTTTCCATAAATCAAAAGATCCATTTATTGCCTTCAAGAGATTAGTATGAGAAATACAGATACTCAGGGCATTGGCTGTAGCTGGGTTAGCTGAAGAGACACACTGAGCTTTAGAAGTTGCATTCTAATGTTGCTGCTTCTGCTAAAAGTGTAGGTATGGGAACAGCAGGGAGGGGACAAACATGCTGAGACGTGTCAAGATATTTCAGTGTAAACACAGATTTTTCCCTGAGGCAAAAACAAACTACCTGTGACACACATTGGGTAAATGGAATAAATAATTGCTAAAATGTCTTTTAAGCATGATTTTTTTTTTTTTAAATTTGAAGTCTTGTGTGTATACGTTTATATGTTTGGATATTTTTTTTTGAAATTTAAGATTAATTATCCCCATTTCAATGTTATTTCTCTACTGTCATTAAATAAATGCCACAACCAATTATCTACTTAGATTTCTTTGGTTTCTTGTTTGTTATTCAGTACGGCTAAGGGAGTTTTTTTTTTCAAATCACAATTTGTGACAAAAGCATTTGAAATTCCAAAAGAAGTAGTGGATCATCTCCCTTTTTTAAAATGGCATTTGCATTTTGATGTTAATGTTCCAATATCTTTTTGATACCAGTGGATGACCTTAAAATCTTTTAAGAATGCTTTCATATTGTTTGTCTTTTGTGTTTTTTCTAGGGATATGAAGCTGTTGCTCAGAAGTTTGCATCCATAAGGAGAGTACGAGGTGATAACTATTGTGCTCTCAGAGCAACTCTTTTCCAGGCACTAAGCCAAGCTACCCAGTTACCGA
The DNA here is from genome assembly GCA_013398155.1 of Pedionomus torquatus. Lineage (NCBI taxonomy): Eukaryota > Metazoa > Chordata > Aves > Charadriiformes > Pedionomidae > Pedionomus > Pedionomus torquatus. The sequence continues at coordinate 250,983 of VZRU01018561.1, forward strand.
GCTGGCTGCAGAGTGAAGATTTTACTATGGTATGTGTCAAACTCTGAACTTCTGACAGTAGAGGGATGTTGGTTCTAATCTATTTGATAATTTTATGATCTCATTTCTCTATTATGCTGTATATACTTGCTTCTTAATTTCCCTTAAATTGAGAAGTGGTAGTTGTCAGCCTTGTTGTATGTTTACAGTGATTGTTTCAACTTGGAATTGAATACAGGTCTCCTTAGTTCCTAGTTTATAATGTATAAATGTTACTATAGCGCTGACTGTAATGTAACTTGTCTATCTTCATTTTGTCCTTTTTTTTTTTTCTTACTGCGTGTAATAGGACAGTAAGGTTTACCACAAGGCAGCTGGTAATAACAAAAAATATGAACAAGTTATTCTGAGCACATTTGGAAAAAATAAAACAGCTTTTCAAAATTATCATATGTACCATGTGTACCATATATGGTTTCCTCAGAATGGTGATTTCTGTATAACTTTATAGAGCTCATCTTAAAATTTCTCATTGTGCACTGTCATTAAGTAAATGTTTGCTGATAGGTTTTTGCAATTACTGATAAAAATATCCCTATGAAACATTTCTTACTACAGCAGTACATGGTAAAAATTTCCTCCTTATAAAAGTACTTCTCCCAGCTGACATTAGCAAAACATCTCCACATTATCAAATCGGAATTTCCTAGTACTCCTTTAAAGAACATGCAAAGTATTTAAAATTGTGTACTTTGCAGTTTTTAATGATGTTCACCTGTTTTATTTTCCTACTGATTTACAGAGGAAAGTATGTCATACAGTTTTTTTTTTTAAGAAGGTGTACAACTGAAATGAACAGATTGATATGATAAACTATTAATGCATCAAAGCAGAAGGCACATATGAGAAATGTGTGTGGTGACAGGTAGCAGTAAAACCCTTAATAAATTTTTTTGCTTTTTTTTTTTTTTGTTTTTTTTTTTTTTTTTTTTTTTTAATTTAAAACTATTCTTACATGGCCATTTCTACTTGTAGAAGTTACTGGCATACAATCTTTGACTATGTACTTCTATAGACCCAGTTAGCATGGAATGCCAGGCTGAGTTGGGGAAAGGTCTGTATATATACTATATATATATGTATAATATATATGTCTGTATATATGGACAAATACTTGGTTGCCCCTAAAGAGAACATACTGCTAACTTGGAGTTCCATAAATCACAACTAGCCTGGTAATGGCTGATAGCATGTGTACTGCTCTAGCTAAATATTTAATTCCTTGTGAGACACAAGTTGTTCTTCCTACTCTAGTGGTTAAATGAGTTAATAAATGAGGGTAAAAAAAACCCCTGCAATTACCAGGATGTCATTCAAAAGAAGTGTAAAAGTTCTTAACTGATAATGTAACATGAGCAGTAAATGAGGCAGTTCTGAGGCTGAAGTATGATCAGATGCATCAACTAAACCCCAGATTTTCTTCCTTATTAGAAACCCAGTCCCATAGTGTTTTAATTATGTACCCTGAAAATAAAGCACACCTTGTCTGTCCTGGACTAAGTAGTTTGCCCTCCACCAAGACTTCTAGATAGTCTGGTGGATGTCATCACGTCTTTAACTTTCAGTTCTGCTGGTTCAGGGACACTTTGAATCACTGTCATCTGGTGCTGAGAGGGTTTTTTTTTAATTGAAAAAAAGAAACCCAAGCCATGAGTAACTTAGATTAATTTTTCCAGTACTTATGTATTGGTTAGATCTGGAAATAGTTATAGACCAGTATTCTGGCTGCTATCCAGCAAGTATTATAAAGAGCCAGTTGTGTCCAATTATGGTCATCTTAGTATGACATAAGTTTAGAACATAGGAGGAATTGTTTTAAGGTGCAAAATCTTTGGGGGGAAAAAAAAATCAGTAAAATAATAATGTGCAAGTTCGTGGCTTTTCCTTTCAAGATTTTTGACTTAATCTGCCTTCTTTTCTCTCAACTTCCAGCTTTCTGAAAATCTGCTGAGCAAATACGACTGGATCAATCAGTGGCAGCTAAAAGAGAAACTGGGCAGGAAGATCGGAGAAATAGGAGAGGAAATTAAAGATTGTTTAATACTTCTAAGGAAAAAGGTTGGAAAAGCATTTGTTTATTCTTGGTCACTTGCAAATAAGGCAAATTAGAAACATTTTTTAGTATGGTGGATTCAGCATAAGGACGCTTTCACTAATTAAAAAAGTCACTTCTGTATGTACGCTCCAAAAAAAAAAATCAAGAAAAGAATCAGATCTGTGGGAGTTTTCTTGTCTTCCACTGCATGCATTATCGTCATGCTAGAATTAATTTGTCAGCTCTGCAGAAAACGATTAATTAGACCAATTTCAATGGAGAAATAAATGTAACAAAGTAATATTTTTGCCTCTGTTATTTCTTGTATTCCCTTGAAGGAATGATGTATACCATGGCTAAATGCTGCTGCTACCTTGGGCAGGTCATGGAAAGGAAATACAGAGTAAAACAGAAGCAATTTCAAAGCAGTTGGTTTTGTTCCACATTGATATGTTTTTGTTCTAGGTAATGTAACAGGAAAATGGTTATGCTTGTTCAGTGTTTGTAGTGTATTACCCAGCCCCATCTTTCCACCCCTTGAAACTCTGGAACCTATTTAAAAACTCTTCACTTGTTCCTGTGTATGCATGTTCTCTTTTTCGGAAGGCTTTTAAGTTTTTAATGACTGCATTCAAGCAGTTTCTGAGGGCAGTAACTAAATATGCATTCTGAGTAATGGAAATGTAAAGAATATAAAAAATATTGGATTTATGATGCAAACAAGCAGGGTATTATCTTATTGCTTATTGTCCCATAACAATATTTGTTTTGCCACTTTGCAACAATTTCCAACATCCCTTTCTCTTGCTTTGCTTAAGGACTAGTTTAAGCAAAATCAGACTAACTCGATCTTGTTAGGACTACAGCTGTGGAAATATTCTTGAGTGTTTTTAAAAAAGCACAAAGCCCTTCATAAATTAAATTCTTAGTGCCTGTCCTGTGCATATAATGATTCAGAAATAATTTTTTGTGGGACTTGCATGGTGATGGCTACTGATACATGTTGTGTGTGTTGTTTTGTTTTGTTTTTAAATAGTGGAAGAGTATAAGTGAAATCAAGGGTCCTATTGAGAAACAAGAAGCTTGTGATAAATTGTTTACAAATGAAGAGGAGGAGTATAGTCTCTATGAAGCACTGAAGTTTTTGATGCTTAACACGGCCATTGAATTATATAATGATGATAAAAATGGAAGAAGAGTTCCTGTCTTCTCATGGTTACTGTTTGCACGGGACACATCTAGCAACCCTTGCCAGTTAATGCATAATCACTTGAATCATATTGGTCACAGTGGAGGCCTTGAACAAGTAAGGAGAGATTGTTTTTATGGTGGTATTTTCCTGCTTTGGAGGTCTTGGTTTCAAATGGTTTAAGAAGTCATCTAGCTTTTGTCTAGTCTTTTATAGGGGAAAAATATAGAGGAAATGCGTGTCTGTAGTAAGGATCTGTAAAGGTCTTCCTTTAAATGTTGACTTTTGTGTGGCAATTCACACTTAGATAGCATCAATCTTTGGAAATATGATATTCTGTTAATATAGAAATATTTGTATTAATCTCTTAATCCATAGCTTTTATCATTATATTTTTATAAAAAAAGCTAATACTCAAATTGGGAAGAGAACATCATGTAGTACATACACTGGTTGAATTCTGATAACCTAGTGACAGTTACTGCCTTGTTTGTTGCAGAAATTACATGCCTATCACAAAAAAGCCCCAAAACAAAATACAGTGGTTAATGAGCTAAATAAGTGGAAAGATTTTAGAACACTGATTTTTAAAAAACCTCATTGAATATGTTTCAAGTGTGGTAACGCAGTTAAATTCACTACTTCATTATAGACACTAGAAACACAGACGTAGTTATGTTTTGCTTCTGTTTATTTGCTTAAAAATCTGACAGCTAATATAGATGAGACAGGTTGCTGGTGCTGTTAAATTAGCTGATTACTTGGTGAATTTTTTGCTGTCTAGTTTAATCAATAAGTAATAATGCATATTTTGTGACTAGATTTATTTTTTTTAATTATATTCTTTGCAAACTGTTATTTAGAACAGGATCTGCTTGCCACGGTGGTAGACAAGATAAAGACTTTCTAGCTTCTTTCTCTGAATTCCTTTTGATATCAACAGGTTTTGTAAAGGGTTTCCATCTGATTGTTATTTGACTGGAGAGTTTAGAGTACCCCCTAACAGAAAGATTTAGTGCCTGTAACCCATTCTTGATGGGTTTAGTGACTTAATGGGATGAGTACTGATATGAATGTCTTTCCTACCTGTTTGTGGCAGTGAGGCAGTGGGATTCTCTGGATAAAGTCGCTTTTCTTTCAGACTGTTGTCCTGCTCTGCCATTGTTGGGTCTGAAGAGTTTCATATTAAAGGTGTGGTATCTTAGAGGTATTTATGCAGCAAATAAATACCAACTTGAATGATTGAGATGCTTGTGTGTATGTCTTCTCGTTTACTTTTCTTTATATTTTTTAATTGAAAAATTACATCTGATATTTGTTTAGGATTTTCCTAAGTAAAGTCTTGTAAAAGATAGATTAAATTTTATACATCATATTTCTGTTTTTTTCCAATGTAGGTGGAAATGTTTCTCCTTGCTTATGCTCTGCAGTATACCATCCAAGTGTATCGATTATATAAATACAGTACTGATGAATTCATCACCCTTTATCCCAATGACCCGGAGGAGGATTGGCCTGTGGTGACTCTCATAACTGAAGATGACAGACATTATAATATTCCTGTCAGAATGTGCCAAGAGACTGTGCTGTAAAGAAGTGACTTTTTGCAGACAAGCCTGTGCTGCCTATTAAGGTTTCCAGTGCAGTTTTGAAACAGGATGATGAAGAAATCTGCATTAATAAATCTACAACAACTTAAAATCCACGTTTTAGCATCGACTAAGATGTCAAATGGGTACTAGCTTAAAAAGTTAGAAATTTCTGCTAGTATGGCCTTTGTTGCTCATTTAAAAAAAAAAAAAAAGGAAACTTCTGCAATCCTTGTTTTTGAAAGCCTTACTCTGAATAGGAACACGGAAACTATAGGTTTACTTCTTTTAGGAAGACAGGTGAGGCTTTGTATATATGAGCTGATCTTCTGCTCCTAAAGCAGTAAGATGATGAATTGAAAGTTCTGGAAAAGTAAGCTGGCGGTGTCCTGACTGATATTTGTGATGCTACTTAGAAGCAATTTGTACACATCCTGGGTCTCGGGAAGCAATATAATTCTTTTGCAGTTGGAATTTAATGCCTGCCATGGCTTATTCTATGAGAAATGTTTTTTAAAGTTTTCTAATGCTTTGGGTTTTTTCCGTCATGAATATCTCTTATTTAGAAGCCAGTTGTCTGTTACTTAGAAAATAAAGAGCTCTTCCTCTTTCAACCCCTTGGGAAGGTCATGGCAAAGAGACTTTTCATAGTAAGGGAGTATAGAAGTTGTTTACTAGTGGGTCACAAAATCAAAACCTCCTCGGAATTCCCTCCTCAATTATGATAGCTGGCATGAGATAATTATGTGCCCACTAACTCCCATGTCTGTTCATGTTCGTGTAATGTTAATTCTGGCTGACAGCTGCTGTGGAGAACATCAGAATTTTAATTTGGCCAGGGAGCGCAGTAGATGGAAGTAAACTTCTGGTGCACCTTCTCTACTCTTGGGAGGCATATCTGGGCAGTTCTGTTTCTACTTAGAATTATTCATTATGCTTTAAATCGGAGGAGTACAGAATACATCAGATGCTGGGAGCGCTGACATACCTTAAAAAAATAAGTAAATAATACAACATTAACTGTTGGCTTAAAGTGAAAGCGTGCCCTATAAATGAACCTTGGAACAAGGGAGTGGAAGTTGATTTAAATGAAATGCCAAGTGATCTCCATGTGAACAGCTTCTCTTGGAAGGCCTTCTTGTATAAAAGGGAAAAGATTCTTTAAGCTACTTTTCAGTCAAATATTTTGGAGGAAATGAGCTGCAAAACTTCCAATTCTGTCTTGTTCTGCTTGAAATTATTTGTTAACTTTTATTGTGAAAGGTATTACACAATTATAGTGTATTCACTGTGTTCTAAATTGTGTTTTAGACACATTTGAAGGACGTCTGTCATGTCCTCAGTGTTATATTTATTGTGTTGTCTTTGCCTTTTAAATCAACTAGTTTGATCTGTTACTGAAAATTTCTGGGAGCTACAAGGGAATAAAAATAAACCAATTCATCTGGCAGTATTTTTTTTTCTTGTTTTATGGCCTGTTTTTCCCCTAGCTTTATATTTTTGAGTTTTCAGTGTCAAAATCCTTGTTTGAGTTATTTCTTGAAAGTTGCATGTATGTGAAATGAGTAATTATTGACTTGCTGCTTCCACATGGACAGCAAAAACCAATTTCCCTGAATTACTATTATGCAAGTAACAATGGAAGGGAAAGAAAAACAAATGAACTTTTTCAACTCGCTGAGCTCGGATAGAAAATTTGTAGCTATGATTTAAATAAATGAAATTATTTAAATCCTGATGTCTTCTAATTGTGATGTATTCTTTAGATTAAAACTTAACACCTCCCGCCTCCTGCCCTGATGTCTGTGAGTCTTACATGTGAGTAAGCGTATAGTATCCGCTGCACTTCCAGCGCACTAAAGGAAGCAGATGCTTTGCTCAACACCTGGCACGCTCTGTTAGATACAGTCCATTTTTTAATACTGTAATACGTGAGCTCCTAGGAGTTAGGAGGGGTGAAGAAAGTTCTGTCTGGCTGATGTAGTTAGTGTGCTTTTCATGCAAGAAATACTTCATCTGCTTTAGACCTGTCTTTTATATCCCTGCTTTAACGTTATTGCTATGTCCAACTTCTGCTCTTTATGCTTCCTAGGGAAGGAGGTGCGTGTTCACTGCGTTCTTCAGAAACATTGTGTGATACTTTCAGGTGTTAGATGGAAACATCCTGCTTTCTCTCAGTGCTTTGACTTGTGCTGATTCCTTTTTAAAAAGTGTTTATGTATTTTTCACTAAACAGTTGTAATCTGCACAAAACTTTTGGGTTTTGTCCTTTTTTGGTCTCCTAAGATGTTATGAAGCCAAGAAATGCTTCCAGCTTCCTTTCTGTTGGTGGAAGTGTGTAGCAAAAGTTCTTTGTGTGAATGTGGTGGTGTGCTCTGCCTGTTTTTTCTCTCTCTCCTTTTCCCCCTGGCTCCTGCCCAGGCCACGGCCATCATAACATCGGTTGCAGTAAGTTGCACCTGGACTTTGGGGGGTGGCTGGCAACACAGCCAAAACAGTGTCTGGAGTGGGGACCTGGATATTTTGTTCCCATGAGAATATGACTAGAGGTCAGTTATCTTACTGTATAAATAGTGGGCAGCCCAAGAGCCCTTTGAGCTCCCCTGTATGGCAGTGGGCTGCATGCCAGGATCTCCCCTTTTGTGAGGACACTTGCTTAAGGTTCTACTCGAGGTTGAGAGATGTCTTGCTGCAGCAGATTGTCGGTAAGTGACTAATAGCATGTTAAAAACTTGAAATCTTAACTAAGTAATAGGATTGAATGTGCATATATAATCCTTTAGACATAAACTGTTGACTAAGTCTGGGACTAGGATTGGATCCAGCCACACCTGGACTCCTCTCTGAGAAGGAGTTTAGAAAGCAAGGGGGTCTTTTCTGAACCCCCTGACTCAATGGGAGGGTCTCCCTGACAGCTTGTCTGACCCTGTCCCCTATGCAGTAAACGAGCAAGGGTACCTTGGCATCAAATCTCATAAAATATTAATTTTGTTAAATCTCTGTTTCACCTTAATAAATATTTCACTACTTCTCTCTTACAAGCGAAGTCAGCTGCTCTGCCTGTGACACTGAAGGCAAAGAGAGGTTCAGGTGATCTTGCTGTACTGGGAGAAGGGGAAGAAAATGGGATTATACTGGCAGTTGGAGGGATGCACTGAGCTGGAGCAAAGCTTAGGCTGGGTATGGCCCTGAGAGGCTCATGCTGGAACCAGCCTGGTGGCATCCTGTGGGAGCTCACCCCAGAATCTGGCTTCCTCAGGGAGCTGCAGGTGTGTTTGGTTCAGGACTGTAGCTTTGTTTGGATAACTGAGTCAAAGCTCAACCAAATCTCAGTCATTTTTGTGTGACTGCAACAGGCCTGTCATCAAAAACTAGAGGAGGGTGAAGAGCAAGGTGGAAACTTGTATCTCACCAGAATGGCAGACATACCACAAATCCCATTTTAGGTGTTAAAGGAATCATAGAATCATAGAATGGTTAGAGTCGGAAAGGACCTTGAAGATCATCGTGTTCCAACCCCCCTGCCATGGGCAGGGACACCCTGCAAAGCTCTTGCATTGTGTTTTGAGGGCAGAGCTCGATTCCTGATCTTATGTCCCTCATGTTTAACAGTGTCGTCTGTGCAGCCCCTGCATCCTCTTGTCTCCTGGGCATGATTGGTATTTGTTGCCCCAGCCCACTAGCTGGAGAGGTAGGACTGAGAACGCGTGAAGGTGGGCAAGTGTACTTTGTGAATGCTCCTTTTTTTGATTATGGTGAAAGGTGACAGGCTCTGAAGTTCTGAAAGATTCCTGCTAGAGGAATAATTGTGCTATGACATTGACTAAAGTGCTTCAAGCCAGAGATTTTAAGAGTAGTTCCATTTATAAATTTATTGAGGAGAACCTAAACCTCTGAGAAATGGAAAGGAGGTGGTATTAATTCAACAGAGTTAAAAGTGAAATGGGGCAGATTTAGCATGGTAGAAGCCTCTCAAGAAATGTGGCTTTCCCAGTCCCTTTGCCTCAGAGCATTGATTTTCTGCATGGCTGATCATGAGTTTCTCTTACCTCTGTCCTCAGCTTCTATTCAAGTCAGTGGGATGCCAAAATCCCATCCTGAGATGTACTGGGCCATTGAACGGCCAGTCAGTACTGACGAAAAGTTGTTTTATGAGGGCTGTTGGGTGAGTACTGTGCCCTGCTGAGTAAGCGGCGGCACATCGAATACCATCACCAGCTGTCTCTTCCAGAGGATTGTTTCCTCAGTTTGCCCTTTTTGGAATTGTGGGGTTTGGTTTTTTTTAGACACCTGCCCACCAGATCTTTGATGTGATGTGTTTCCTTTGGGCTATGGCAGCAGACAGCTGCTGCGAGGACCATAGCAGGTGGCCTCTCAACATGCTCTGTAGCATCAAGCTTCCAGTCTGACAATCAAGACCAGTCAGCCCAACAACTCTTCACTTATTCTTTTTAATAAAAAACAAAACAAAACAAAACAAAACAAAGCCTGACTTTATAGAAACAATGTTGTTTTAGAGTCTGAATGTGGAAGGTACAATTACTTCCTTTCCCCCCCCCTGCTTTTCTGGAATCAGATAATTCTGCAAGTGTTTGTGTCTTGCCAGGATGGGCCAGAATTTAGACACTGCTCTTGTTTGATCTGTTGTGCACCNAAACACAAAACAAAACAAAACAAACCAAAGCCTGACTTTATAGAAACAATGTTGTTTTAGAGTCTGAATGTGGAAGGTACAATTACTTCCTTTCCCCCCCCCTGCTTTTCTGGAATCAGATAATTCTGCAAGTGTTTGTGTCTTGCCAGGATGGGCCAGAATTTAGACACTGCTCTTGTTTGATCTGTTGTGCACC
>VZRU01018561.1:266673-293627 GCA_013398155.1 Pedionomus torquatus
TACAACTGAAACAACAAGAACCCCCCCCAAATTTCAGGGAGATAACTGTTTATTTCCTCTGCATTAAATAGCTCTTGCACAGTGGCATGCTGTGCTGTCTCCTGCTGCATCTCTCAGACTCTTGTCTTCCATCCAGGCCCCCTAAGAAAGTCCCCAAGAAAACACCCAGCTTGGAGCATCAGTGGTCTGTACCTCCTGCAGGTATTACTGGNTAGACGCGAAAGCAAATGCTGTGCAGCATTGTCTGCGAGTGAGAGGGCTTCTGTCTGTGGTTGAAGTCTCTCCTGTCTGAGGTCTATGTGTGATCCTTGGGGATTATATTGGATTATATCTCAGTATACCTCATTGAGGAAAGAACAAATTGTTGTCATTACTGATGGAGGAACAGTCAGAGGAGGATCTGCTGATGGGAGAGAGACTTTCAAGACAGCAAGCAAAGAAGGTGAATTAATAATGCATCATACAGAATGTCTTACTTTTTACCTGCTTACAATCTCACCCTTTCTTGCTTAGGGAGAGAGAAATACAGCAACACAGCAATGTAGTCCCTGAAAGAGAAAGCTTGGTTTGAGAAAATCAAACTCACAACATGTGACGTTGTTTACACTTGTTGGCTGTGCTCAATCTGCTCAAAATGAAGCAGCACAGCAGGAATCCTCAGACCTGTTTTCAAATGGGCTCTGGCCTTCTGAGCTGTGGAGATGCTGGTTCACCTGCCCCTGCCCTCCTGGGTGGGTGAGGATTTGTCACCGGCAGGAACAAAGGCCATATCTTTTTCCGAGACTTTTTTTTTTCTTCTTCTATTTTTTTTTTCCTCATGGCCTCTTGCCAGGCCAGCACTCCAGGCAGGGAGAGCTGGACAAGGTCAGGCCATGGGAAGGCAGTGGCAGGTGCCAGCAGTTAACAAGTGCGCGCCTGTGAGCAGCTAGAACTACTGTTTGCTGATTTAGATGCCCTAATTACATTTTCAGCCTGAACACTCTCTGTTCCTGGTGTCGGGCAGGAATGTGACCAGACGTGAGAGGATGCTTTCTCCAGTCATGGGGACAGCAGTTGGTCACTGCAGAGTGGGGAAGGAGCAGCTGGACATGGCCAGAGCTGCGGCTGGTTCAGGAGTCTTCAAGGGGCCCCTGCACCACCCTGTGCCAAGGGCCAGGAGAAACAGGGCTGCTGTTCCTAGCCCTGTTGCAGGGACAGAGGGGCACACCCTCGGAAGGCTGAAGGACTACTGACCCCTGCACTGTAAGGGGGAATGTGGCTGCAGATGCCAGGTGGATGAAAGGGTGGCTGGGAAGCCCTTAAGGAGAGGAAACAAGACAAGGCAGGAAGGAACTGAAGAGCTGGCAAGGTGTGGGGGACCCTTAGGCGGGCCAGGCTTTACGGTACAGAATCCTGGAGATTGCAGGCTACCTAAAATTGAAAATAGAAACCAGTATGTGAGGCAGTCATTTTGTGGGCTGGAGAAGCTGGATTTCTCTCCTAAGAGCATCACCTAGATCTGTACTGAAGTGTTGCATCAGGAGAAACATTTAAGGCTGTGGTCCCACAGTCAACTGGCTCAGATTCGGTCATTTGGGAATATCCAGGGACATGTTTGTCAAAACCAAACACTAAACATTTTTGGTTAAATAATTTTTTCATAGCTTCCTAAGAACAGCTTTGGTGGATTGCCAGATGGATGGATGAAGCATCTTTTCGTGACATTTGAGTTTGTTGTGGCCTGATGAGAATACTGTTTTCCTTTTAAGTACTGTCTATTTAACAGACATGATAAAAGCTTTAGATTTGCTGTGGAAAGAGTATTCTGACCATGGCATTTCACTGTCAGCACCACTTGGAGGTTTTGCAGAAATAGCGAGATTGTCTTGCATCATTTTACAGATACCCTTGGATTTCATTAACTTCAAGTTAAGACCTTGCAGTCGGCAGCATCATGCTCGTAATTCAAAACTGATTTGCTTGTTGGAATTATTTCTCTCCAGGAGGTATGTTTTGCTTGTTCTAAATGAGAAGAGCACTTTAGACTATGTCAGATTATCAGAATTAATAAAACAGAAGCAATCAGAATAATGAATAATATGCAAACTGTTAGAACTTTACTTAAAGTAATTAGAATATGAAAGCCATTGGACAATATTGGAGCACAGTCCCATCCCGTCCCCCCAAAAAAAGAAAGTATAGTTCATTCTTCTTAACAATGCAAAACATACGTCTCTGTTAAATACATAAACAGCACTCAATTTTAATGCAACATGTACTTTTATACTTTTGACTTTAGCAGTTACTTAAAAATGTACAAAGTTTTTAGTTTCATTGGTTTCTTTAGTCTAAAGCAAAACAAAATGGTCATTAAAAACAAACTGGTAGCTTCAGCACATGTACAAATTACAGAAAGCAACATTTACTTTGAGAGAAATCAACTGGAACTCTACAAGTATGACAGAAAATGATGCATGAGGTAACATTTCATTTAAGATCTAGGATTCCTGTACTGTAGTCCCAAACGGTGCTCTGGCTTGACACCTACAGTCCTTGCAAAATTGACTTGTTTAAGTAGTTGAGGATGGCTATTAGGCACACTGCTTTTGCATAAAGAAAGCTTTATCCCAAAGGAGAGAACCTGAATACAAGACTGAAAATTATTCTGAAAGAAATTAAAAGCAAGCAATATCTCTCAGGCAAAATATGCATTTGCCTACTCCTCAGATTTCCCTTCAGATTACAAAAATGAACTGAAAAAAATGTTGGGTTTTTTTCACTACAGAAAGGTATTAGAGAATTGACCTTAATCCCGCTGCTACTGCAGCAGTCCCTAAAGAGTGGCCAGCTACTGCTCTTGCCTTTTTCAGTGCTGGAAGTCCGCTGAGAAAAGAACAAAACGTTTTACTGCAAAATACTGCATGGTATGAGGGTCAGGTGGGGAAAAGCCGAGTTCCCCCAAGCACTCTTTCCCCTCCTTCCTAAGAGAGAGTCTTCATCCTTTTTTAGGATGCTGCTTCCAAATGCTACTCACCACTTCCAATTTTAAAGTATTTCTACAAAACTAAAAACAAGTCAATTTTAGGGAACCCAAAGGCACATATAAAACATGCAAATACGAAGTGATTGTTTTTAGGCATTTCTGTGGTACTATTCCCTGTAGTAACCAAACATCTTTCTCCAGAGTTAGTAAATTTTATCCTTATAGCACCTCTCTGAGATGGGAGAACCTGCCAGCCTTGGGCACTCCAAATTGTGCAGTCTGACCTCACATGATGTGGTCAAAGCTGTCTTGAACCTCTGTTCAGAAACTGTCTCATTTGAGAGATTATCTGTCTCCCTGTAGGGTTACCTTGACACAATTTGGTTCTTTTCTGTGATGATTTCCTGCTGTGAAGACAAAATAATCCTCATGTTCTGCTCTGCCCTTTAGGTTTTGCTCAAACTTTTTAGCTTCTTTCTGGAGTGACCTTGTGGCTGGCCTTACTCAAGTATGAAAAATGGAGAGAGCAGGATGTGTGAATGTTCTCTACTGCAAGAGGTGTGGCAGTTTGCTATCTTCTGTGCCCCTAGCACTATAAAATTTGGTTCTATCTAGTCACTAGTATCTACTGACACTGCTTGATAACCTTTAAACATCAGTGAATGTTTCACTTAAAGATGATAAATGAAGGGGTTATGGCTTGCTCTGCTGGCCAGTATGGTCCTTCCAGGGTGCAGTGTGGAGCACTGGCAAAAGGATGCTTCAGCTCATTCATTTGTGGCCAGGTCTACCTCTCTCTCCACATACACACACTTACTCCTCCACACACTCACTTGTGTGTGCTCCTCCTCAGGCAAGCTCAGAAGCTTTCTGGCTGACACAGATGAAGCAAGGCTTTCTCCATGCTTGGGAACGCTGCTAGGCTGGGCTGCCTGGGCACTCCAAAACACATTTCACCCATGCCACCGTGCAGAGTCAGGTCCTTTTTCTCTAGTTTGGATTTCCGTGGCCTGTAGTAATAATGTGCTCTACCAGTGCCACAGAACAAATCCTACAAGCTGCATGGGGCGGGGGCTCTGATACAGGCAACATCTATGTTTTTTTACCTCTTCCAAGCAGCCAGTTCTGGGGAGGATCACTGCTGCCAGCTCACAGCCAATAGTGGAGTGACAAGCCATCAAGATACATCTTTCTAAAGGAGCTCTGAAGTTCCTGCCTCAAGCTGTCCTCCCTCTCAGCTGAGTTGGAGCTCTGGGGCCCTCCAGCCATGCCTGTGTCCTCTTACCACAAACACTCCCCTGGCTCCTGGCTTTGAGAAACAAAAAGTGAGGCAGCAACACTGAAAGCTGAGCTAAAATAATGGAGCAGTAGGAACAACGTTCTGAAAAATTAAAAGCTGACAGGATCTAAGGTTGGTTGCCTTTATGATGGTGATGGGAGGTAGGGGTTATGCCCAGTTTAAAAATTTCGCATCCCGTGCTTTTTAAAAATATAGAAGATATTGCAGGTAGATTTTTATTAAATGTAAAGTAAGTGAAGTGCCCTTTGAATTAAGTTATTTGAAGAGTGATTAGATTTATTTTATAAAGGTTGCTGATGGTAGTAATTAAGGGTATGCCATCTACAAAAATGCATGTGCACCTTCAACTTTTCTGGAGGTTTTGCTTTTGCAACTTTGTGGTGCTTAGACTCTGTGGTGCTTTATCTCTGCAGATAAAATCAGTTGATCTAAATAACAGTAAACTTATTGCTGGGTTTGATAATTTCATTATTCTTTAGGAGGGATTTTTTTTTGTTTATCGTAAAAGGACACAAAGGCAGAGTAACATTGGTGCTGCTTTGGAGAGCAAACTGCATAGCTGAGTAATGCATGTTAGTTCCAGGCTCTGCTGTTTTCTGCACATGTATTATACTTTCCACCCAGGAAGTATTCTCATTAAAAGTTAAAGCAATTTTTTTTTCTAGTTCTGTAGTTTTTTCTTTGCTTTTCTGATGTGATTTTGCTAAATTACGGATAAAGCCGTTGTTCCAGTGTTAAAATACATCCTTTCCTAAGAGGGGATTTATATGTTCTCATTTGTAGATAGACCAAGCTGTTTTATTATGTAAACATAAGTATTTACTTTGCATTATCTTGATTGCAAAGATTTTTTTTTTTGTGCTAAACTATGGGCATTAAAAGAGATGGCAGTAAGCAGGTAGTAGATGTAATTGCTTGCTGGTTCCAGGCGGTTTTGCTTAGAGAGTTAATTGGAAAAACTACAGTACAGTACTCAAATATTTCATCTGCAGATACAATAGCTTACTTTTGCTTGTGTGCTCCTAGAGGTGGGAGGGTACTTTGTAGCTGGCTCTGCAATATGAAAGTGTTGTCATGAGCAAAAGATTCTTTGCAGCCCAGATTTTGGCTTAGATGAGCCCTAGTAGGCATTGTCTCTCAACTCTGAACTAAAAGCCTAAAGAAAGCAACCAGCCTCAAGTTCCTTAAGATGAAGACCTCACCAGGTGCCTGATTGAGTTGGAGAACAATTTAGGTCAGAAGGAGACTGCAGGCAGTCTTTCTCTGGCTCAAAGCAGGGCCACCTTAGACATCAGATCAGGCTGCTCATGTCCAGCTGAATTTGAAACTTAGTGGATTGTCCCCATTAAGCAGGCTCTCATTAATTAATTTCACACATTTAGTTGTGAAACATATGAAGCCTTGTATTTCCCAGCGCTTCAAACTATTGTGAGCAGCTCTGGGGATGCAATGCTAACTTGCTGGAAAAGTCTGGGCTGTAAGGATTATTAGAAAGTCACAAAGTGGCTGGAGTTGAGTGACAAACTTGATTTTGATTCTTGATTTTAAATAAAGACACCCCCCCAATTCCTTCTACTTTTTGACTCTTCTTTTCAGCTTAGCAAATGAAAAGTGAAAAAACGGTCTGTCAAAGGAGAGCTTTGTTATAAGCTACTTTTTAATCACGGCATTACTTGACATTCAGTCAGCATGACAATTGCATTTTCCTTCTCAAAATACCAACAGACAAAATAAGCCTAGAGGGAGCCTTCAGAAGAAAATAAGGAAACCTCTGAAAAAAATGACAGAAAATAATGACGAGGTAAAACTAATAAATTGATTTAAGCAGTCTTGGGAATACTAAGGAAAACTTCCCCCTCAGGGTTGCAAAAACAAAAGAGCACATAAAAACATACCACAACTTTTCTGTTTTCCTGAAATAGAGTGGATATCTTGATTACAAAATGCTGAGACTGAAGCTTGCTCTCTAACCATACAATTAGTTTGCACAAACTGCAGCCAAAACGCCCTTCTGTGCGAGTACACACTCCCAGCCGAGTTTAAAATTCAGTCTCTGCCCCCGTGTTTTGTCTTTGGCCTTTTTATTCAGAAAGTAACAATTACTGAAAAGTCTGGCAGTGGTTTTGCTGAGAAGCACATCTACCCACCGACAATTCAACTGGTTCTCCAAGGCAAATCCAGGCGAGGTGTCCAAGTCGGAGCCGAGAGACAGGGCTCACTTATGCCCTCCCTTAACATTGCTGCCCTTTGGGACTCACACTTGGATCCAGTTTGCTGCTACGCAAACTTTGCCTCTTTTCATGATGCTGTCAGGCTGCAACTGAGTACAGTGCATTGCAGGGTGCAGAAGAAATTCGGAGCTCCTCTTCCTGCCAGGGCTCCCACAGCCTCGGTGTGAGCCTGCTCCCTTCAAAAAAAAAAATATATTCTGCATTTGAATACTAGTAAAAATGCAAACATGAATAAGGAAAAGGAATCCTAACATTTTATGGCTAAGTTGGTATTTGGGAAATGACAATTTGATACCAAATTTGTGATAATTTCGTCTTTTATTTAAGTAATGCTTATGTGATAGTTCCCTTAAGGCAGTCCTGCCAGTTACTGAGAAACAGCCAGCTGTGTAGTACCTCCTCACTGCATGCTATAAAACCTGCATGCTGCTTTATTTCTGCTTGAATACTGTTCTAAGATGTTCATACCCCTCCCTCAGGTGGCTCTGCCAAAATACTTAAGAGTGGTGTCTCACAGACACATTGCTCCTCACCCTCCAGGACAGCCAAAGGGGACATGGCAGCAGCCACAGCTCTGTTGCTTTCTGCTCCGTTTCACCCATTTCTAGGCCATGCTGCTGTCTTTAGGCTGGATATGCAATACCCACAAGCTTTTCAATATCTCCCCTTTCTCCCTCATTCCGCCTTACTGGTCTAAATCATGCTTTAGCTTGAAAGTCTGCTGAAAGGATGTTTTATTTACTCTTTTATGTAGGTTTAAATTGCATTTTTTAAAAATGGCTTATTATTAGTCCCACAATAAGACCATGTTTCGGCTCGAACCCATGTCCCAATGAACTACATACATACTGAAATAAAAATATCTGTATAACACTCACGCACACACCCATATGCATATGCATATGCATACACCTATGCATGGCTCTCCAGTGCACTAATGGCTGCTGCAACTATACTCAGATAACACCCAGCTGCACTCACCCCTCTGCTGATCATGCTGCAACCACAAAATTTCAGTGAGACAGAGGCAATCCTGCCGCCTTGCTATACCCTGCACCATCCTACGTGTCACCATGGAAGCCAGTGGTGGGACCAGGGCCGGGATGCTGGAGCCACAGGATGCCCTGTCCCTGTTGCCACCTTGCAGCCCAATGCACAACTATGCCTGGTGACTCTGGGCACCCAGGCCTGAAAGCATCCTTTCTCCCTTCTTTTTAATCGTGAGGCGCCATCCCATAAAAGAAGGCGCTCTCGCCTTCAAAAGGTTTCTGTTTGCAGGTTGTGGCCTGCCCTGAATCGGCTGCATTCATCAGTTCACCCTCCCTCTCGGGCTGCTCCCCCTCTGGCTGCAGATTCGGCAAAACACAGAGCAAGAGCCAGATATAAATCTTTCCCGCTCAAAGGAAATATTTAGCAGCAAAATGAGCGCAAAACAAAAGACTTCTCTGTTACTCACCCAATCCTCTCGCTCGGGGTGGCTCTATCTAACAAGTGGACATCTAATGCGCTCCTGCCTGGCACGGGGAACAGGGCTGCCCCGCGCCTGGGAACCCGGTGGTGCGCCCCAACTGCAGCAAGCACTGACTGGGACATGCAGAGCCTTTTCCATCAGGTCCACTGCTTGGTAAGTGTGAGAGGGCTGCTCAAGGCAGGCAGGGGGAAAAAACCCACCCCAACATTTCCTGTTAGTTCTGTGAAAGGAAAACTCAAGACAAGTTAAAAAAAATTTAAGTGCCATTAAAAGCTGAGGAACATTAATCCACAGCTTATTGGTGTTTTGCTCATATTTCTCATGGTGTGAACTGTTCTGAAATTAAAGATGTAAGATGCAGCTCAACTTTGTTCCTCTTTTCGTTGTGACTTTGATTTTATAATTCAGTAATTCTCAAGAATGTCTGGAAAGTCTCCACATGAAATCATTGAGTCAACTGAGCCATTCTGGTTCTCCAAAGCAGAAACTGAACACGTTTCTCTTGGAAAATACTTATCAGAGAGACAGACAGCAACTTCCTAAGCAATAACACAAGAGAGACAGCTAAGACATTTTGATGGAAGCCAGGGAAGTCCTTTTGGGAAGGAAGAGGTGCAGCACAGAACATGTGCACCAGCATCTGCCTGACAGAGACATTGGGACCAGCAACACTCTGACTGGGGCTCCAGCAGGACAGCTGCCCGCTCCCAGCATGCAGCCCACTGGGCCAGCCACCTCACCAGCCCAGCTGACTTGCCACCAACCAGGAGTGGGAGCAGAGAGGTTTTGGACCCAGAGGTTGGGTGGGACAGGGCACTGCTTGGGCACACGTCTCCCCACTCTGCAGCGGGCCTGACACAAAGGGCTGGTTTGGAAGCCCTCCTTGCAGAAATGTCAGCACGTTTTTGTTCATCCAGCAGAACAATGTAAAGAAATACGTGACCAACAGAAGCAGAAAGAGATGGCATGCATGGACCCATAGGTCACTGAGCTCTCACCCAAGTCTCACTACTGTGCTCATTCAGTATCTTGCAAAGTAAAGGCCTATTAAGTCTTACCCACACAACTGGGAATTTACCTTTTACAATACTTTTAGTTTAGTTCTGTATGATCAGTAATTCAGTTTTTGATATTTGTTTATCTTCTATCTAAGGCAAAAGCTTCAAAGTTTCCTTTAGTTTGTTCTCAAATTTTTACTTTTTGGTGCAATTATTACCTTGAAACCTACATCAGTAACACTCAAAATGGTTTTTTAAAAAATGCTGGCAGAATTTTTGTCATGTACCAAAAGAAATATTACACAAAAATATTTTCTTGCCTTATCTCCACAGTTCCTGAAAAACTGCGTCTAGCAGACTTGGATACAAACGTACTGGAGAAACCAAAACTACATGAATAGAGAAGACCTCAAATGGCTACCATGACCTGTAACAGTCTATATACACATTATATACATATGACTGCTTGAGAGCCTGTATTCATGAATATGTACAGTCTACATACTGCACAAAGTTAATTTGTTTGAGGTTTTTTTAATTATTTTTTTTTTTAAACTACTGTCAGACACAAGAACAACCTTGTGGTGGCACAGAAAACGTGTGGTGGCTTGAGTTAGTCTTACCCTCCTTGTGTCACTGCTCATTATTCATGAACTGTTTTTGGAAATCTGTTGTTCAAAACGATAATGTCTACTTTTTTTTTTTTCTTATTGCATTTGTACATGTAAGAAACTGTACAAATGTTTACAAGAAAATGTAAAGTTCATTGATACAATGCCTTTTGTGACGGCCATAACTGGTTACTAGCCAACTCTGTAGTTTTTTTAAAGACATTTTTAGCTGAACTTGGAAAAATAGGAAATGTAGTTTAAAATAAATTTACATAATATACAATATATATATTTATACACATGTGTATGTCTACATACACATATATTGATATAACATTTAAAGTAATGTTTAGTTTTGATCAGTTCTCTGAGTGCTGGGACTACCTAGCAAATAAATCTAGAAATGGAGTATGCCCACAATTAAATAACAATAATTTCCACGACCTAGAAAAATATACTTTTACTAAATAAGGTTTAAATTAACTGATCTATGGATAGCATGGACAATAACTGTTTCCAGACTCTGGAATGAATAAATCTGAAAGAACACAAGCTTCGACAAACCGATAAAAGGCACTGCCCTGCAGCCAAACACAGAAGAGCAAAGAAATACACGCTGCTGCAGCTGCAGCCACCTTTGGTGGCACCCAAACCCTCTTCAGTTCGGTCACCTCCTATATTGGTGAGTTTCTACCTGATATGAGACACCCACCTGACATCATGCCCTCTAATTTATGGCCCAGCCCAGGCACGCAGCGCCTGCCGCCTTCCCAAAGCACAGCATGTGCTGACTGAAGGAGCAGCTCCTCACCTCCACCCACCTCTTGCCTTGACAGCTACCATACGATCAAAGTCCCTAATTAACGGCTTGGAGGACCATCAGTACTTGAGCTTCGCCATATGGATTGTGATCTACTGCATAGGTAATTACAGTATAGCAAAACGTGTGTGTCTATGTATATATACATGCACATACAAGAAGGTGTGCGTATATGTACATCTCTATATAAAAAAAATTCATGGAGCTCTGTGTAGTAATGTGCTATATCATGGTATCCTGCATATATTATCTGATTTAAAAAAAAAAAAAAAAGGCACCAGAAATAAGTATATAGAGCAACCTTTAAAATTAAAGTCAAATCAGTGAAAAGAACTTTGGTAAAGCTTGTCAATATTTATTTTTTTTTTAAATTCAAATACAGTCAAAGTCTATCAGTTGCCATCACCCTCTTCACAAGAGGAAAGTGCATGTTTTTGTTTTTGTTTTTTTTCCTAAAGAAAATTATAGGTAAGGGGGGGCCTAACAATTCAAGAAAACTCTGAATTAAATGTTTACATTTTTCGAAAGATTACTATCTTTCTGATGGAGTGAAAGCTGAGTAGAGTTCTTGTCCCATGTACATTTATTGTATGCATATATATATATAAACATATATATATATGTATGTCTCTGTTTATGTACCTGTGTGTGTATATACACATCCACACACTTTTAATATGAGAGAGGAACCTGTTTTTCTCCACTTTGCATGTGGAAACTTACACGTTCCTCCCCATCTTATACCCTGTGCAGTATAAGCTCTAGTGATGAGGCCAAACAAAAAGATATAGTTCACCATAGTATATTAGTTTATGTAGCAAAGTCATTTTCAAGCAAGTAAAATAAAGCTCTGTATTCCAAACTTCTTTTCCTTTACATTTCTCATAAAGAAAAGGAAGGAAAAGGAAAGAGGGGAAGGAGTAGGATTATGGCAGTAGCATTGAGCCAGTGGCACGCGTGTGCGTGCGTGTAAGCACACACACGCGTGCACACACATATACACACACGCAAGTGCACAGACAGCAGGGCTTTGGTTGACAAATGCAGATTGTCCAGAGAAGGTGGAGGTGGATGCATAAGTAAGGAAGACTCTACAGTGATGCAATTGTATCTTTTGTGTTTGCATGGAGTGAGAAAACAAATTCAATTTGGAACAAAACAAAAAAAAAAAAGCAAAGACCTCTTTTTAGGTCCCTCATCAGTGAGAGCATACTCAGTATGCTAGAGAATTTATCTGAAACCTTTTAAATCAAGGCCTCTTTATTACAAAAATAAAAACGAACAAACAAAAAGTATGAGAGACGACAAGATGCTCAAGTGTCACTCCAATCGTCCCTGCAGAGAACAATTGCATCCCATTTATTATTCATTCTCTTCTCTCATTTCTACGATGTCTGTCATTTCCTCTGTGTGAGGCATGTCGGTCATTGCAGAGTCTTCACCTTCTGTAGCTGCTTCATTCTCATTCCGCTTCTTTTTCTAGATTGAAACAAGCATTCAGAAACCTCTCAGTAATCTGTGTGTGAACACAGTCCTACAAACTTTGGGCACTGAAAGAAGTGAGGTGCAAATAACGAGGAGTTTTTAGCATGTTATTAAGAGCTAGAATATTTTTGTCATATTCATGGCTCATCACTAATAAGTTGTCTTAACTTAGAAGGTTTCCATAACCTTCAAGGGACTCAGCTTTCTCCTTTCTAACATAAATGCAATAATAGAGGTATTTCTTATGCTAAGCAACATCCAAAACAGGCTTCAGCATGACTGGAGGGAAGAGAGCATCTGGAACTTTTTACATCACAGATTTTTTATTAAAAAAAAAACCAAACCAACACAGAAAAGCAAACAAAATACGAGAGAAGATAAGCGGCTGTCAGGGGAGAGAGAGAGGTGGCAATCCAATTTCTCAACTATCAAACTTCAGGAATTTTACAAGATGTATCATAGCTTTTCTTGGTAACTCTGATCTACTGTGATCCCTCATCCCACCAGGGCCAAGTAATATTAGAGTAGTTTTGGCTAGCAGGAGCAGGAGGGCATTCAAGAGCCCTATGATTCATCCAGGATGTCTTGGATTAGTAAAGCTAAGAAGTATTCAGCTCCACTACAAAACAAGTAAAAGCATCTGTTCCTTATTACCCATTTCTCAGCAGGCTGACTAGTTTTACAGAAAACCCTTGTACAGCTGACAAAAAGTCCCCCACAGGTATTACTGATTCAGCTGAGTTGGGCACATTAGAGTTTCAAAATTTCAGAGGTGTCTACACAACTCTTGATTTGCAGCTTTCAAACGCCGCCTGCTTATTACCACTGTAGGTGAAAACAAGTTGGTATATATAGCTACTGGTTGGCTCCACCACCATCACACTGGTTGTTGAGGCGATGCTGTTAACTACATACTAATTCCGGTGAGGGAATAAATTACATGGGCACAGTTATTACTACTACCACCTGTATTCATCACTCCAGAAAATTAAGAACCATGTCTTTGGCTAGAAGCACTCTGTGAGCTACTACTGTAACAAACAGGCAATGAGGAGGCTCATTCGAACAGGTATGTTGTGAAACCACAGGCCAAGAACAGCCATTTCAGAGTCTACAGGTTTCAATCACTAGTGTTCAAGAAAAAAATCAGACTAATCGTGACTAAGATCAAGGTCTTTTGTTTTCTTCTGAACCTTGGATACTTTGGTCTATTGCTATAGCCGGCACTCTTAATACATATCCAAAATGGTTTAGTTTGTTACAACACATAGCCTTTAGATATTCCATTTTCCATATTTTTTTGCTAAAAAAAGTATCGGTGGGCATGTTCGCTTGGCCTTTAGTAAATTTAATTGTAAAAAAAGAGAAGCAAATGCGTAGATTGTATTTTCTGTATTTGAGTTCCATGGCCTGAATGTCCACTAGCAGTTGGAGGGTACTTCTTGGTTTTAGTTAAACCCAAAGAATTCTTAAGTTGTACTCTCTGGAGACTGCATGGGGAAGCAAACCAAATTCAGTAAGTGGGGATGCTGAGGGATACATTTCAAAAGTATACTCTCAATCTGGACTAAAATCCTCTACATTCATCAGCTGCTTTCACCAGATCCTGCAGAGCCCAATTCTTACCTGTTTGCGATAGACGTAACAGGCTGCTATTGCAACCATGGTGGATTCTCCTACAAAACCAGCTAGAAGGGATCCTACTCCAAGAGTTGCTCCATGAACTCTGTGGGTGGCATAAAAAGAAAATAGTCATGGTTGTGTGAGAATGCATGATTCATAATCATATTTCCACCAGCATATAGAATCAATCTGTTGTTAGAAACATTTCCTTCAAAGACACATTACACTGGGGCAAAGAAAGTAGCTGGTATTTTAATGGACTTTTTTGTTTGTTTCTTAATGGCTTCACTGTTTAGTAAAAGAAACACATTCTGAATCAAATTATGGACTAAGAATTTAAAGGCTTGTACAGAGTGCTGTAGAATAGATTATTTAACTTATAAACAAGATATTCTTCCATTAGCTTTCTTAACAGTGCATTTAAGAGAATGGAAATAAATTCCCCTTAGGACATATTTTTGCCTCTGGCATTTGAGTACTTTTAAAAAAGGGTCATCATTAGTATGCCTGCCCAGAGCAAAGTCACACTTGCAAATTTGTAGATGTTTCTTTTCCAGATATTGACACTATTAAGGGAAATTGCTCTGATATATGCAAATTCAGTTATCAAGTGACAGAAAACAGGAATAAGAGGGAAACAAGCCCATTAGCTCTGTGGAGAGTAGAATGATTTACCCCAAGTAAGGCAGCACGATGAGACTAGTGATGAGGACAATAATCCGCAGCACTGAGCTGGGTGCCAACACAAATGTCTTCTTTAGAGTCATCAGCCAACCAGTCAAGTGTGCTCTGACGGTCACTGTTCATAAAGAGGAGAAGGGCGGGGGATAGGCAGAAAGGGAGGCAAGAGTCATAAAAAAATATCAGTCATCTCATCAAAAGCTTTTTCCTGCAGAGAGCACTGTTCAGAGGTAACCACAGTGAAACTGGTTTCTGGTAACTTTGCACACTGGGATACTCTACTAGAAACAAAGCAGATCTTACTTCCAAGTAGCTTTAGTATACTGAGTTTGGGAAAAGAAAAAAAAGCAGAAAAAAAAAAAGCAAAAATAAAGCCTATTATGGACTTATGGACAGCAATCCATCCTAAGAGCTGTTCTCTTACAACCAATATATTGGTTGTAATATTCTTCATTTAAATAAACCTATCCAAAGAGAAATCATACCAAGGAAAGCTTTCTGTCTAGCTGCAGTGTGGCATACAGTGTAACAGCTAGCCACAAAGAAAAGATAACTACCTGTATCTATTCTTATATTTGGATTTTATCTTTATTACAAAACTGTCTTGTTGTATAAGCAGAAAACATTAGGTGATGTAGCATTTGATTATGGAAATTAGAAATTTTGTGAGGGGAAAGAATTATTATTTTTGTCAAGCTTGACTCTCTCTTGAATAGGGGCATTAACTTTTATTCTATATTGCTTATGCTCTGATGATATCTGCCACTGGGTCTGGCAGCAGAAGAGGAGATTAATGGAGGTGATGCTACTGTGGAGCTCATCCTAGATGGTATTCCAAACAGTCTATTTCAGTCTTGGGACTCATGTATTGCTACTGCCATTTCTGTGTGTGTTCTTGGTCAGCTACAGTAGACAGAATTCTGACTTTTGGCACTCAGAAATCTGCTTAGTGACAGATTGCTGTTACTGCAACATTTGTATCTTGACTACCTAATAGTCTTGGTCTACAATAGCTTCAATAAAAACCATACTACTTATGCTAGGCATGCATGCACACTTGTATATACAGCCATGTCAGGCTCTATGACCACACCTCAATGGTGCTTTGGTTTTAAGGTTACAAATTGTTATTTTCTCATTTTTTACCTGGAACTGGAAAGAAGGAGAAGATGCGCAAAGGAACGACACACAGCTCTGCAAAAACGAAGTCTACTCCAATTATGTCAACTAAAATCTTCTCTGACACATTCGGCGTCCAAAACATCACAAAACAGAGCTAGGAAGAACAAAATTAAGAAATGTTTATATTTCAGACGGGAAGCATAACAAAAAATAGAACCTCCTGGTCTAAAACGTTTGTTTACTGATGGGTATTTTTGGTATTACATGAAGGAAGAAGATGGATACAGAGTAATAAAAAAAATGTTTGCTTTTCTACAGTGTTCAGGTATCTGTAGCATGCAATGATTAAGATTTTACTTGTCATCAAGACAGATGTATTTTATTATTAACTTTAATCAATTTATTTAACTGTTCTCCTGTGTTTCTGCCTCTTGCACACAGACTGAGGAAAGAAAATAACAAAACTTACATGTTAAGCAATAGTCCTAACTCAAAACTTTATGAAGCAGTCATAAATAAAAATAACATGCATGGAAATCTAACAGAATATTTGCTGGACTTGGATGCTACCAATTCAAATAATATGGTTCATCCTGACTATAACCAAGAAGAAATTGGAGGGAAGATTTTAAAAGATTCTTTAGAAAGCCACCCAACGATCAACAATTCTTGTCTTTGACTTCAGCTGCTTCAACTTTGAGGATGCTGGACACTCCAAAAGTCACAACCAACTTTATTGTTCACAGTATGAAGGGGAAAACAGATAACAAAAACTGGGAAAAAAACAACCATCAGAAAAATTCATAAAACATGGTCAGACTGATTTTACCGTACTTTGAGAAACGTATTGAAAGCAATGTTATTGCACCAATTGAAAGACATTTTCAAATATTTAAATGCTGTAAAACTCTAGTGTACATACAGTATATATATACACACATATATATACTCAGCTTGCATTCAAATATACAGAGTCCACAAGTGTACCTAAGAGAAGCATGTTGCCTTCAGAAACAATTCCTACTCTTCAGCACCTCACATACCAAGACTGATGCATACAGAAAGAATTTTTACAGTGCCTGAAAATGGTTGTACTTGAAAGGTCTAGTTGTGACAAAAACAGTAAGACACTTGATTTTTACAGTATTTTTCCTGCTAAGACACCAACAGTCCTAAACAGATTATCAAATGTATAGTAACTGAAGATTTGGAGCAGTCCAAGACCCAGAGATCTGACCTAAATCTAAGTGTAGGGGTTTAAACACGCTGTTGATACTAATAATGTTGGTATGTAATATGCCTGGTAACAAGGCAAAGGTGTTCAGCAAGACACAGTGCCCTCAGGTCATAAATCTGCCAAATACAATAAATCTTATTATTTTAAAGAGTCCATAGATTTTTAGATTATTATTTTTTAGTCCATAGATGAACAGAAAACTTCCACAAAAAGCCCACAACAAACGGTATGGAGGTAGTACACGCTGTTTAATTTTTGGTCAGTCCTGAGGCAGGGCTTCAGGCAGGGCTGTGGGGGCTCTTAGCAGCTGGCAAGATTCAGTTGAAGGCACTCATCGAAGAACTGCAGCGACAGTACTTACAGGATTTTTTTGGTAAGAAAGGATACCTGACATCCTTTCAAGTATAACTTCTTTGTTATTCAATTTGGTTTTATCTTTAAAAAAGTGATTTCTTCCTGTGATTCTTACAATAAAGCAGGTGTTAATGAAGCAAGCTGACTGAACAGGGCAAAACTTGGGACCTTAAATGCTCTGGCACTCCCCTGTCAGGTTACAAACCTGTGTACCAGTTAAAGTATGTGCACTGGTTGTAAAAGGCAATGGCTCTCTAAGACTCTGTAACTACTCTCCTGTAATTTACCCTATGAGCTACCATTATAGTATCTAGCTCTTCTCTTACTATCCAATTGTCACGTCCCTACATGTTCAGATAGCTTTTGAAGTCCTACCACCTCCAAGGCAGCTGGGATTTCACTCTCATTCTTTGGTTGTGTGCCAGTGATTGTCCTTTCTGTTTAGCCTGCAAGTACTCAGACTGCTGAAGTTTCCTGAAGCCCGTGACTGAATGGCCCCGGGGAGGTCTCATGTCCTGAGACCTGACAGTCTGTGCAGTCAGTAAAACATTTCACCGTCCTTCAAAAAGGCTCATCCTCAGTTTTCTTCCCCACTTCTTGTGGTAGGAACCACTATTTATTTTTCACAGTTAAATGTTTTACTTGACTAATTTGGTGCTATATTTTGCAGTGTATCTCCACCACATATACAGAGATTAGTAAGCAGAGAAAGGTAAGAGCAGAAGACAAATAAGCTGAGTATGGAGTTTTTTCTGCTTTAGCCAGCACTTCTCTCTTTCCGCCACACTAATCGTACAGGGTACAACTGAAGCAGAGGGGACAATCCAGAGCAGAGGAGATTGTGGTTGAGAATCCAATTATTAAAAAGTAACTGCACACTGTCAGAGCTTCACTGTTGCAGACACCATTAGGCAGAATGCAGTGACTTTAAATTTTACTGCAAATGACCTGTAAAGCAACTATACAGGGCATATTTTGCCAAATCTTTCTTCAAAGTGCAATAAACAAAATAATATGTAAAGATGTCCACTCTCCAATTATAATTTGCTGTTTTCATGAAAGCAAAGATCTCTACGCTGCTTGTACCACACAATGCCATTAGCATCCTCCTAAGCAGTATAGTTACTGCTGCTGCAAGATTCCATACATTTATGCTAACAGCAGACTGCCCACTGCTAGCAAAGGGCAAATACAGCAGTCTTTCCTTCTTCAACAGCCAATTGAAAGAGTATTCTAATATGGCTAGACAGACAAGCAAGTGACCAAAAGCCTTGTTTTCAAGCCTGTACTTGTGTTCAATCTTGTGTTCAACCCTTTAAAATTAGACTTTGTTTCTGGCCTTAATAAGAACAGATTCATTTTCCATCAAGCTCCTACGGGAGGAAGGTCAGTTTGCAAATCAGGGGTAATGACTTATCCCCAGCAGGTATGCAGTCATTCCTCCTCAGCTGTTGCAAACTGCAGTGTTCCCTGATCAGCAGTCAGTGCTGATAAATGGCTTCAAAGAGCACTTCTTACATAGCAGCTGGTGGGTACAGACAGCAGTGATTGCTAAGCTCAAGAATAAGCAGTTTGAGGAGGCTGGGGTGTGGCAGCAGCAGGGCCTTCTATTTCTGTCACAGTGTGTTGCCATCTTTCGGTTGCAATGTTGATAACCAGTTTCACTTCGCAAAGAGATTTCTCTCTGTCATCTTAGGAGCAGATGATATTCTCATTGCCCGAAGGGGAAAAAGTTGCAGGAAAATAACGCTTAGCATTGTGTAAGCCCTCTGCAATTTAACTCCTAGAGCACTTGCAACTTGGGAAGTTCCCATATTATTCCAAAGGCAAGTTCAAAGTGTAGTTGAAAACTTCAGGAAAACAGCTAACACTACACTCACAAAGGTGGGAAGGTATCTCAGCTATCCTATTCCATTACAGATGAGGTATCCTGAAATCAGGATTAAGTCTTAGCATTTTTGTGATGCTTAGTGGTCTGCATGATGTTTGCTATCACCTTGGTAAATGGTGAGGACTGATCAGAAAGGAGGCTGGAGAAGACGGTAACAGATTAAACGACACAAGCAGTCCCGTGAAACAGGAACTGTGGTGCACACAATTAGAGACGGGATCTACTCAGAAAGTTTTTAGGAAATAGATTTACCTATAGTGTGTCTTCTATCTTTTCAGTTAAAAGAAAGTCTGTTTCACCCTCCCCTTAACACCTTTCTGCATGTGTCTGCAAGGTTAAAAATAGAATGAATAGGCTTGGGTAGGGTTACAGTTATACCTTCATATAATCTAATCAAGAGGTGAAGATGAAACAGTACAAGATTCCACACAGGCTAGCAACATGCATGTATAATGGCACTGCAGCTTCAATTTGCAGTTGCAGTTGACTGCAATGTCTATACATAGTAATGTGTATTGCACTTGGCAACTCTGCTGAGGCTGAAGCATTTTAATGCTTTGGGAGTAAGGATTTTGCTTATGGAATTCCAGCAACATATTTGATTTGATTTTTCTGTTATGGTATGAGTGCAGCATAATATTAAAGGATAGTTTTGTTAAGGTCTTTGATCAACTGAGAAATTACAAGCTCAGTGGTATAGTGGCATTTATTATGGTGGTGCTCCCTCTGTATAAAGAAGAGTAGCCTAAGCATTTCTGGAAGCATTTTTCATCATTTGAACTGATAACTAGGTAACATGTCTTTAACTGATCTACGGTGGTCAAATTTGAAGAGTTTTACTAAATATGTCAATAACTTACAGAGGCATAAGAAAATGAGTACAGCTGTACTAGATCAGACCAAAGCTCCAGCGAGCTTAGTACTGTCTCGCTGCTAAAGGTCACCGGGGGTTTGCCTAAGGAAAGGGCACAAAGAGCAGGGCACGTGTCCAACAAGAGAAGCCCTTTCCTGGCTGTGCGGTCTGGGCTTCTGGCAGTTCCAGCTTCAGGAGTTCAAGAACTGTGGTGCACCTTCAAACCATGCAGCTTTATGTTCTGCATACAAAATATCTAATATTAATGATTTTTTTTATAATCCAGTTCTGCACTAAAAAATTAAAAAAAACCCCTCTCACTTGTGGCTTAGACACTCTGTAAGTAGGTGTGCTTACGTTCATGTAGAATCTCGCTATTCTTAGCCAGAAAATTCAATGTCTAGGCATATGAAAAGGTTACACATCAAAAAAATCTGCTGTCGACAAGCCTGAAAGAACGGCAGGGAAAGTACTGAATTGCTAGTGCTCAGTCCAACTTGTCTTTAATCCCTTCGCTTAAGTATATCACTTCATGCATTTGACTTTCCCAAATGCACGAAACAGTATGTTGTTTGTGAAACGGTTGTGACGAAAGACTGTTCGTGAGAGTTTGTTTCAGAAGCTGCATTTGTGAGTTTGAATGCCAGTAGTTCTTGAAAGCTAACAGTCCTTTCATACACTCTGCATCTCCTGAAAGCTATTTCCATTTATTCTGGTTGCTGACAGGGATTACTAAACCTTAGAGACACACTGCATAATGCATTATTCCAACAAAGGCTATTGGCATATGCATAGTAATCTGCAGGGTGCTAGATTGATTTGCTTTTAGGCACTTGTAGAAAGCTGCCCGTCTTTTGGGACATTCATTGATAAATATAAGGCATAAAAGAGTATTCCAGTGAGCCAGTACAGCATTTCTAGACTTCAGTGCAGTTTGCAGTTAGAAGAAACACTGCCTGGTGACAAAGACACAATTTGGCTCTATGTTCTTCAGAAATAAGCTATGGAAACCAAAATGGATATGTTTAAAAATGGGTTAGACATATACCAGCCTGCAATGAGACTAGAATAACAGATTTACCATGGGGGAAGTGTACTGTTAACCTGTTAAAGGTTTTTCTTTGAAGAAAGGTAGTTCATATTTCTCTCCTGCAAAACAACTCTCAGCAGATGTTTCCTATAATTTCTTGAACTTGCTATATTTGGAGAAGTATGGCCGTCTAAGAAAGGGAGTTTACACTGAAAATATGTTCTATGTATGTATTAAGGATAGAATCTTAACTAATTTAACCCATGCCTTGTTTGTG
Source organism: Pedionomus torquatus (assembly GCA_013398155.1). Lineage (NCBI taxonomy): Eukaryota > Metazoa > Chordata > Aves > Charadriiformes > Pedionomidae > Pedionomus > Pedionomus torquatus. The sequence continues at coordinate 287,620 of VZRU01018561.1, forward strand.
ACCTCTCTATGCTCATTTATGCTATGTGATGCCCAATAAGGGCAGAGGAAATCTACTTCACACCCTATTACATGTCTCAGCTTTGAATTGCACCTCAGATCTTTGAATAGTATAAGTTAAGTCTATCAGCCACCTCTATTAATATGGAAGAAAACAAGTCATATGATTTTGCCTTTTCAAGTGTGCAATAAACAAATAAAAAAATAGCTAGTTTTGTGTAGTCCAACTTCTTGATTTGCCAAACATCCTTATGGCCTCCCTTGTTCTCACATAAGCAGAAATTCCATAATTCTGTCTCCTTTCAGAGCTTGTATCACACTTACAAGATGAGCTAATGTTGCAGATATGTTTCTAAGGCAAAACAATATCTTATTCTACCTTGTATCGATGTGAAAAGCAACTTTACTTCTCTGTTCAACATTCTATTTTGCAAGGTGTTGGGGAAAAAAAAAAGAAGTTGAATTTGGTAGTGCTGTTCGTATGGCTATTCCAAATCCATATCTTGACTGACTGACTGACTGACCTTGAGAATTTGTAGCTCTAAATCTTCTCCGTAGTACTGGGGCTTGTCACTCAAAAACTTACTCTAGCATCTTAACGTTCAAGGAAACTGCACTTCTGTATTTTTATGAAGAATAAAAGTAACAACAGTTTTGAACTGTTAACTACTAGTACTGAAACTACAGAAATAGTTGTTAGTCACACCCCTCTTCAGACAACAGCAGGAATGTGTTTCTATATTGAATATAGCTGTACAACAACATACAAATTCCTTAATACCACCTGAAACATTTATCTGTGCAGTATCTCAAGTAGTTGAAAGACACAGAAAATGTTCAACAGGCTTCTTACGAAGGAAGGAAATCCAACTACTCATCAGAAGATTTTTTATTATATTGTGGATCAAGAAATCAAAAAAGTCTAGTTTTTATCAAAATGGCATTATTCCTTGTTGATAGGAAATCACATGTCAGTTTAACATGAAAATAATCAAGTGAAAAAGTTGTTGCCTTTAAGGGTAGAGGTTTTTTTTTAGTTTTTTTAAGGACACTGCTATAAACAATCAAAATTCTTTGGATGCTGTGGAGGAATTGCTGTACATGGTACAACACTAGAGGCCAGCACCACTGGCTTGCTATGGAAGCTTGCGGCATACCACAGCCTGGCCTACACCAGGATGGACCTGCAGGATCCTATGCTACATTTGCTGTTCATTATAAGAGATAGCCACCCCAGTTTTGGCAGTTTTGAGGAGTTTTTGATATACAGCCTTTGAGCCAAAAAATTTAAATAAACTGATCAGCCTAAATGGAGGCATTGAAGGTTCCCACAGACTGACACTGTTGGGATATCATGATGATATGATCATGTGTCCTGTAATTCTGAAGCAGGCAGAAAGCAGGTCCTTTTCTTCTGTGGGGAATGAAAGGTTTTCAAGACCAGACTGGACAAAGGGAACCCAGGGAACCTGCCGTGACCTCACAGCTGACTCTGCTCTGAGCCAGAGGCTGGACCTGATGAACTCCTGAGGCCCTTCCAACCTGAATAATCCTATGATCCTACGAAGCAATAAGCCCTGCGTCTGTGTGCAGTAAAAATGTCAGACTGCAGTCATATTTGAAAGCAGTGTATTGTAATGCTGATGACTTCAATCACAAGGACATTATCTTATCGCAATTATCCCTCAGGCCACACAAGTCAGAATAGATTTCTCTGAACCTTGTACTCTGTGAAGGGTGGTGTAAAGCTGAAAACAGCTGCTGTGAAATTTGTCAAGCGGCAGGGGGAGCAAAAGAAACCTGAGCCTGCCTGCAGGAAAACTCCCTAACTTCATGTCTTCTACTGAAATAATTAGTTTCTACAAATCTAAGTCTCCCAATGCCTCTCCCATCTTTCCTTATAGTTCAGAGTGACAGATAATTACTTTCTTCAAAAATAAAGCTAGGTCCAGCAGCTGCAGAATACACTGACTCCCTGATAGCGTTAACGTGATGTCACATCTGCTTGCTAACCAGCTTCTGCTGAAAATGGTGGTATTTTTCAGGCTGGATTGGGTCACTACTTTGTTTAAAATATTCTTTGTATCTCCCAATTGAATTATGCTGCTTTATTTTTTAGAGAAAGCAGGATATTTTACTGAGCACAGCATCACTTTAAAAAAAGCTTCAATAAACCAAAGCTGGCAGATTCCTTGGCTCTCTGTGAAAACTGTTCATTTTGCAACTTAGACATTTTCTTCTGCCCTGAGTTTTCTGCAGCCCTTGCCGCTTCCTACTCCAATTACAGAGTCAGAGCAGAAACATGCTCTAGTGAAGATTTTTGACCCTTCCTCTTCTGCTTGCTCCAGCCACTCATGTAGAATAGACCCTTTGTATGAATCCTGAACAATCACGAAGGAGGCATCAGTCTCCACCTCACTGGAGCAAACAGAAATCCTTTGTTCCAGGACAAAGACTGAGTGCAGTACCATGGATGGGACAAGGCCCTTGTGAGGATTTTATAAAGTCAGCTGCTGGTGCTCCAGCATCTTCCTGAGCAGGCAGGAATACTTCCACTTGTGTCTGAAATAATTCTGAAGGAAGTGGGAATTAAACTTCACCTTGAAAAGGTAAAAAACTTCTCCAACAATAGTCTGCCAATATGTCACATTCCAACTGTTATTTTTGTGTCAGCAGCCTGAAGATAAAAAGCCACAATCTGAGAGTTCAGAGAGGGGGAAAATCAAAGCAGTGAAAACAAACCCATCCATTGAATGGGTGGTACTATTCTAAAAGCTGTCCTTGGCATCCATTTATATGTACAACAGTAAAGTATAAAAAATGTGAATTTAGTCTGAAAAGTTAATGCTGGTTTGTTTGTTTTTTAATGTGAATATCCTAGCTAGGACTTGTGAAATCTTCTGAATCCAATCAGGCTGTAATAAAGCCATTGGTGAAATAGGATTGGGGAGCATGAGGAAATCTGTCTTTTTTTTTATTTCCTTCCTTTACATACTCATGACAGATAATGACACTGAACTCAAGTTGCCCTGGGAATTCCAGATACTGACACTGCTGGTAGTTGGGTTGTGTCCTCTGAGATGGTCCGGTTCCTTGCCACAAGATTCCTTCTTGTGGATTTTACTGTCTCTCAGTCCTTTTACCCTGTGACTCTAATAAATCTAGTTGTAACCTTTCATAATAAAGCAATGCAGAAATGTAAAATAAAGATAGTCAATAAGCAAACATGAATGAAACTTGAACACAAATCCAGTGGCCTCTGCAACAGCTTAAATTTTTGACTGCTTTTTGATCCGTGACACTGAATGTCATAGGTATATACAGTGGCAGCAGAACATGGTTCTTATGAACATTTTGCTTCATTCACCTTTAAACTTGGGAGGAAAAACTGCATAGAAAGCTAAATAATGCTATACAGTACCTTGGCTCTGAAGAAAATGCAGTTTGTGCTGTTTCTTAAAGCCATGCCTTATCTCTTTGTTATAAAAAGGTAATACTAAAAGCAAGCAACAAATACCAGGAATGGAAGGATGCACTGCAGTAGCTACTCTGAGTCTGAAAAATCATCATTTGTCTTGCAGCAAAATGTTGTCAAATGGGACAGAGAATTTTCCTCCTCTTCATCTTCAGTTTGAAACTGAATTATCCCATCACAGGGACCCAGCAGAAGAAACCCTGTGACTCTTGAGCCCTCTTTGCTGTTTTAGGACTGTGATAGAATCCCCTTATCAAATCTTGCAAGATCAGTTAAGAGTCTATGGTTCCCAGGTGCTTCTGCATATAATTATATAGTTATCAGATACATATTTATAATTACATACACTATACATTAATTTATAACATGAATATAGCTGCCAACTGATGGTAGCTTTTGCTGCTGTGCTACAAGATGTAAGCATTGGAGAGCTGACAATGCCTGTGTGCTGCTCTTCCTACAGGGCTGATAATGTCCAGCAAACGAAAGAAACAGACAGTTGCCAATAGTAACTCCTTAAACCACAGATGCTTATCAGCAGGAGCCCTTAGAAATCAATATATGTTTCTTCCTCTGTCAAAAGGGTAAGTTCAGATATGAATCTAAATATTACAAAATTTATTTACAAAAAATATTTTGTAAATATTATTTTTATTATGGAACATAAAAATGGCATAACATATACTATAGAAAGTAATATTCTAAGGATTAGAAACATTTTAAAGCTATTACTAGACTTCTCAATTATGGACAAACCTGACTATAAAACAAGTGACATTTTGACCTGTAGTGACACATATTTATTCAACTCTGAGGCCCAAACATGCAAGCCAGTAAACTGACCAGTTGTTTGCTCCTAAGTATATTAAATTTAAACTTTCACTGAGATTTAAATCTAATGCAGGTTACCTGGATTTTGAATTTGGTTACCATAACACAACTGCTGCATTGCAATTTGTTCAGCTTAAGTGCCTGAGCCTTCACTTTAGATGAAACTCCATGACACAGTTTGTTTTGTTTCTTCTTTAAAAAGAGATCTACAGTTTTTGCTAGTTTGTCTACGGTTTGTAACATGTAAATCTGAAATTTGTAAGCCTTGAATATGACACACACACACACATACGAATGCCATTAGGAAAGCTTTCCTTCCATTGTTTCAGTCTCCTTTAAGGACAGAAAGGAATGCAAAGTCACAGGACAACCCTGAACATCTGCATTTTGTTTCTTAAGCAGTGTCTGCTAATTGAATATAAGATAGCGTACTACACAATTAGCTTCTTCCCTTAATCAGTCTGTTTATTCATGAAAACGACTACTTTCCCTGTTTGTCTGCAACTGTGTCCACTTTAAAAAAAACAGCCAAGCAGCACCAAAATTCCTTTTATGACAGCACTGGTGCTATTATACTTAAAGCTGGAAAGAGCTTTGAGTGGTTTCCAATAGAACACATGTTAAAACTGAGGAGTACTGTGTAGCTCTCCTGCTGTACATTAACTTGGTGACAGATGGTTGAATGTGGCATGGGGTGCACAGTGTATTACCCTTAGCATCTTGAGCCTGTCTTATTGGTAAGGGAAAATCTGTTGTCATACATAGAGCACTCAAGAATATGAAGATATAACTGGCCACGTGTCTTGCTGACACTTTAGTTAACCATGCAGCTAACAGGATCTGAGTTTTGAAATGTGTCCCTAAAGTGCTGTGCTCTGTCCCAGCTGAGGCTGCTTGAAGAGGAAGCTGAAGTGAATGGCAGCACAGTTCACTAAGTGCTGCTCTAAGGCCTGATTGCTCCTACAAGTAAGTACAGACTATTCTGGGCCATTTTTAGTGACGGTGAGCTAGGGAGCTTTCACAACGGTCTCTGAGAAATTGCTTTCTCTGATCAGCTTGTATGCTGCTCATGCAGGGATCTTGCTTCAGCCACAGAGCCAGCTATGCTTTTAGCTCAATAGCAGTGACTTAAACAACGGTGCTCATAGCTCTAGTTAAGTAAGGCATTACTTGCCTTCCAAGTCAACAGATGCCACCACTTCCAGTGCTCTCAGAGAGTTAAATGTGCAACTTCCCCTACTGCTTGTTGCGGAGCTCAGGGCCCACAACTTCACCAACTTCCACAGGGTTTGCACAGAGACGTGTGCGCGAGGGCTTGGCTGTGACTGCCATGTGGAATGGGCAGCAGCAGTTACAGCAAAGGAGCTTGTGCCCTCCCAAAGGAGCCCTCTGCTCATCACTTTCATGTAGTGGGCACTAACTGGCATGAAATCAGCCTGAGAAGCCTTGCAGCTCAAACGCAGATGACCAAACGCTAACCACATGGCTGCCAGCAGCTAACATTAGCCAGGGAAAAGCATCTTAACTGGCTGCAACTTCTGTGTCATCACAGAAGAGTAAGGGAAGAGCTTAAATGGGAAATGGGGAGGACATGATTAAAAGAGAAAAAAAGAAAAAAGAAAGAGAGAGAGAAAGAGAGAGAAAAAAGAAAAGAAGGAAGGAAGGAAGGAAGGAAGGAAGGAAGGAAGGAAGGAAGGAAGGAA